>VZTO01021696.1:0-42081 GCA_013400615.1 Syrrhaptes paradoxus
CACAAACTTATTTTTAGGTCCCTTGATTTCCTGACCAGTCTTGAAGTTCAGACCACTGTTATGAGTGTCCTATAGTAACAAAAAAAAGTGACTCTCTTGGTCCTCTAGTTTTCTTTTTCACATTGCTTCTTCCTTGAGAAGGCTTGGGCCTAGAAAACAAAAAAAATGGATTTGATATGCTTGCTTTGAAGGTGATCTCTGAAATTCCCTTATTTCATTTAGTTCCCTTTGAAAACAAATGGAGAAGTGGAATCAGCGAGCAGATACTAACCGACCTGTAAGGCCACCCTCTTCTGCTTACGTGGTGATTGTAGTTATATAGCTCCAAAGTGCTGCTGCTGTTTCAAATGGTGTCTAAATGAAAAAGGTTTTACTGCTTAGAAATTCTGGCACAAAATCAGGAAATGTAGTGATAGATATTTGTATTTTAACAAAGCAATAGTTGTGTTTAAAGCATTAAGCTTGGTTTGAAATTGAAAATGTGTGCTGTAACACATCCCAGGAGGAAAGCTGGAAGCAAGTGGATGCATTTGTAATAGTTTTGCTTTACATTCACTCCATGAAGTTACCATGGTGAATATGTGCCTTTTCGTAGCAGATACTAGTTCATCTGTGTAAAACTGTTAATGCAGATAAATGTTTCATATTTAAAAAAAAAAAACAACCAACTGAAAAGCACCAAAAGAACTCCCCAACCCCTGCAAACNAACCAAAAAAACAAACTGACGTGTTGATGTTAAGGTTGGAAGTTCTGGCCACATAGGTATTAAGAAATAAGGACAAGATTGCTGAAGCGAATGTCTGAGCTTTTTGTCCCCAAATATGTAGCTAGCTGGTTGTCTCAGTAATATAAAGTTTTCTGGTGCTGTTCCATGTTCCATATTCTTCCAAGTGGGTCCTTAATTACTTTTATGACATGTATGGTAGTTGCATTGCATGGTCTTTTCTCAAGCTTATACATTTTCCCCAAATTTCTGACACTTAATGTGTATTTTGAAATTTTTTAATAGAAACACTTCCGTAACATTGTGAACTTGGATGTATTGTGGATTTATTTGAAGCTATTGACGTAAGCAGTGACTGAAATGATTATATTCAAAACTTGACCATAAAAAGGTCAAGTTCAGGCAGCCCATAAGAATTTTGCACATTTCTACAATGGAAGTTGTTGAGGGTGTAATTTTAACCCTACTTGAAGTTAGTAGAGTCTGCAGCACAGCTGAAGAATCAGACCATCTGGATGCAGTGATTTCTTGGTTGTTTCCCCCATCACCACCACTACCGGGTCTTTCTGCCCTCTTGCCACACGTCTTACGTTTTTATGTAAGTGAGAAAAACTGGGAACCCCCCTGGAGGGGATAGTTGCAATATATTTCATAATGGCGATGTCTAGTTTCTGTGAATTTGGAGACACACATCCCTTGTTAATCACTGTTTGAATGTTTTAGTACAGTTTAATCCTTGTTTTGCTTAGAATTTACTGTCAGTGTTACTGCATCAAATGATTCAGGTCAAAAGGGTTTCTTCCTGCAAATTGTCAATCAAGCAGAGGCTACTAGGTTGCAGTTGGGTTTTTCTGTGTTCTGCTCCTTCAGAGAGCTGGTTGTTGACTCTTTCGTTTTTAGGTTGGAGTGGACACTGGTTACAGGCAGTTCCTGTACTATGGCTTCTTAATGTCTGTGTACCTGAATGTTTTTCCAGCCCCATCTTCTGAAGTCTGGTCTTTCACTGATCTGTGCGATGTGGTTGCTACTCTCTAGTGCTGCTTCTGCTTTCAGTGCAGCCTGATAAAGTGTGAAGCCCTGCCAGTATTATCATCTCGCTTACAGCATTGTTTCCTTTTTGTTAATCAGTAAACCTGCATGGCCTACCAAGGTGTTTATTGGCAACTACTTGATTAGCCTAAATGGTTTACCAAAAATTGGAGTCCCTGGCAGAAGAACGACGTGGAAGATCAGATTCCATCTAGGACAGCTCAGCAGGATGCTCTATGCAGAGATTTTGTGCCTCTTGAGGTGACTTTTTTAGACCGGTGTCCAAAAGGCATACCACTTGCTCATATGGACAATGTGTTGTCATCTCCGTTGTTAACTAGATATTTGAAAACAGTTATTTCTTCTGTTGTGGCCTTCGTAAAGTCTGAAGCTATCCCAATGAAACTGGAAGTATGGGATCATGTTTTTAGATGAGGTTGTGTAGTGATCTGAAATACAGAATGGCTTAGAATAAGATGATAAATGCTCAGTGTGTAGTACTACTGAAATGGATTTGAGATTTTGGAGGTTCCACCTTTGAATAGTGTGCAAGAGCAGATGCTGAAGATCAAAGCCAGCATAATTATCTGAGTAGAAGCCAGCACTGAGTCTACCAGATGTTTATTAAGTAAAATTTCCTTTAAAAAAAAAAAGTAAATGCTTCTTATGTAGCCTTTGTATAAGTTCAGGCATCCATAGGGTGGGTGATCTGTCAGATCTTTTTTTTGATATATTTATCTCTCAAGACATATACTGCATTCCTGAGTAACTGGCTTGGATGGTTGGAAGATAGAATCATTTTTAATAACCATTTTATTCTTAATTAATTTACTTCCTGTCCTCTTCCTACCCTTTGACACTTTGTTACTCTATTGGAAACAGTGTAGAAACCCTGTGGATTTTTAGTTGATTTTTTTTTTTTTTAACTGGCTTAGGAAAAATTATGTTCTTTTCCACTCCTCCAAATCTGCAGCATCCTCTCCTAACTTTGCAGAAAGTCTGTAGATGATTTTTTTTTTTTTGGCTCACCATGGAAGAATGCTATTATAGGAGATTTTTCCTTAAAGCAAAGGAAAACATAGACCTGCAAAGGAACTTCAAAACACTCAGAAAATTATTTGGCTTGAGCAGCTATGATGCAGTTTCATCACTTATGAAAGAGGTTTTTTGTTTTAGTAACAATTCGTTAACTTTGCTTTTTAGTTTTAGAAAGCTGTTCTAGCATACCGTTGGTGTGATCATTAGAAACTAAATTTCAGTTTGCGTTGAAGTGGAGTAGCTCTCTTCCTGCTCGAGGTCTTTTTGTGCATGTGTACAAAGCAGTCCTCTTGCCTTAGTGTCCACGTGAAGAAGCTGAGCACTTAGGTTCTCCATCGTCATGAGTGGGAACATTTCTTTGCAGCTGTTCCACGTAGAATTTACTTATCTTGAACGTGGGAAGCAAAAACTAATGTGTATTGCTTCAGAAGAGTTCTTACCATGGTCCGCTTGTCTGATATGTGTCCTTTTGCTCTTTGGACATACTTCTGGTACATTTTAGTATTATAATTTTTTCTTTCTTGGTGCATTATACGTGATGCATTGCAATGAATACACAGTGATTGTTGTCCCTGTGTTTCCGATTAATTTTGTCGGTCTCTTCATGTGAAGGACAGGAGAGAACATTATCTGCCCTGGGCTAGTAGAGGCTCAGTTCACTGGCTTGTTAAACGGCACTGATGGCTTGTGTTGGAAGGCATGACAGAAATGCATAGAGTGATTGTGTGTAGGCTGAGTTCTGTTATTTTTTCTGGCAGTAAGTGTGATAGGAAGTTATTTCTAATAGTCTTACTAGGTTCATGGCCTGTTCAATTTTGTCCTGTTGGCTTTTAATTGCTTCAGTTGATATCATTTGTACTGTGTCCCAAGTCTGTTCTCAGTGGATGATTTTCTATGGTTCATTTCATCCACAGGGTCTTACTCTTTTCTGTAGTCGCTCAGAGAAAGGCCTGGCTTGAGGAACTTCGCTGTTAGCATCCTTTTAGCTCGGTAGGTCTTTCCAAAGCTAATAACTGTTATCCTTCCCTTAGGAAGATTATCTGCACGGGATTTCTACTACTGATTGCAGCCTGTTCCATTTGAACCAAGTTTTCAGTGCCATACCATGGCTGTGAAATCTAGCTAGGTTGAATGAGTTACAGTTCTTGATATTAAAAAAATTAGTTATTTTACTGAAGAAAGGCTGCTAAGTTTGTCCGGTACTCTCTACTCTTGATTAATTTGAATTTTACTATTTTTTTTTTCCTTTTTTTTCCCTCCCATGTCTTTTCTTAAAAACTTAAGTTTTAAGTCTTTCATACTATCTGTTGATAGCAGGTCAGAAAGGCTTATTATTGAGGTGGTGCTGCTGTGTTTTCATACAAGTTGTGGATCTAAGACGTTAACTTTGCATACTAGTTTCATAACTCTGTTCTCCCTGGTTTGTGGGAGAACAATAAGCTCACTCCAAAACTGAGAGGAAAATAATAATTTCCATTTTTTCATTCTCTTATTTCATCAGTATTCCTCCGTTGGTGATGTACCAATGTCCATCTGTTTCCTTGCTAGTGAAAATGGGGGCAAATAGCTTAATTCTTGGGGCTGAGATGAAAAGTAATCTTAAGTTAGTCCTCATTGTGTAATATCACTCTTCTTCCCTGTTTGTGGCCAAAGAAGCCTTGCTACTTGCTTTGCTGTCAGCAGTATCTTAACATGCTCACTCTTGGCAACCCTTTGTCAGGACAGCTCTTAACTGGCCAGTGCTTTTTCTGTTCTCAGGAGCAGTCTCTTCCCTTCGCTGTTAATGCCCTTTCATTCAGCAGGGAAAGGTTCCAGACAGAATAAACAGTTCATCTTCTTCTGTACGTGGTCTTCATACAATTCTTGCATCCCTGATGTAAAAGAAGCGAAATGTGGAAAGCAGCTTCCTTCTTGCTCAAGTCCTTTATGTAGCTTGCTGAAGTTACAGCTTCCCTGATTTACTACAGTTTCCCCTTTTGCAACTTAACATTTAGTTTCTGTCCCAAATGACCAGCTCCTCTGTCTTAGCTTTATATTGAAGAAATTCCATTGTAAAGTGTCATTTATTAATCCCAAAATATTTTAGTTTAAAAAAAATTTACTAGGTAGCACACTCTGGCAGGCTTTGCCCTTTGATTTGTAGTACTAATAATATTTTGGAAGCTTATCCCCAACAGTAATTTTTGTTCTTATGATATAAAGGATCTTCATTTACAAGTAATTGTACATCAGACTAGAGGCATTGTGCTAGAAGGTCTTACTAAAAGCACTTTTTAAACCAGATTCTGGCCGCACTTGAGTAAAACTATTTGCACTGTAGTAATCACTGAATAGTAGATCACAGTTCTTCCGAGTAACGCTCTCATTCCCAGGGGTTTCTTGAAAATGGTCCATCCAAATCCTTTCTGGCTGGGAAGGATTAAAAAAATCCCATCATCGTAGTCATCTTTTTCATTCTATTTCTTATTTTTCCCCTCGCTATAATTAGCAAATTGTTCTTCCCACGACGTGCCTTGTTTTCCTCGTAAAGCAAAAAGTCTTCAAACATTAGGCTCTAGGAAACCCCTGAAATTCTATTTGTGAATGACTTGAATGTTTCCTTTGCTGGAAGAAGGGAAAGGGAACAGAAATCTCCTAGTATTCCTTTTCCAGGTTTTTGCTCTACATCTGCAGAGCTGATTCTTGGGCTGAAGTTCCTTCCCCTTTCCACCTGCCTCTCCAGACTGTCACCCGTTAATATGATGAGCTTTCTGCACACAAAAAGCAGCACAAAGGTGTGACTTTGCCATGGTTGTTGGATCTTGCTTAGCCTAAATTAATTCTGCATTCTTAGCTGTTGTGATGCTAGTGTCACTCGCTTGAAACTCTGTTTTTATTTTTTTATCTCTTTCTATAGGATACTTTCGTTAAGAATCCATTTCTTCTGGAATAATGGGCAAAATAGAACATAAAACTTGCACTGGTTTATGTTCCTCTTTTGCTAATCCAGAAACGGATTTAACTTTTACAGAAAGTAAGACAGACGTTTCTCACATACCTGGAAGCACTGGTGATAGATGTAGTCTCTGGCATTGGGGGGTGTGCAGGGGTGTGGGTGTGGATGTGTTGTGAGACGGTGGGCAAAAGATTCAGACTTGTTGGCTTTGTCCGAGCCTGTAAGATAGCAAGAACAGTCCCTGCCTCACAGCTTTTTTGAGGCTTGGTTCATTAACTCTTTAAAATAATGTTGGTAGCCTCTGGAAGGGGCTACAGAAGTGCATAGTGTCACTGCTGGCAGGCTGAATACCTTTGTTTGTTCTGGCAGTATATAGGCCTGCCGCTGTTAGGGAAAGAATTTGGTTTGGTGTCTCTTAAAATACAAAAGTGCTTTGCTGGGGAGAATAGAAAGGGGCTTTCTGAAGAGGTGCTGAAGACGTGAAAATTCAGAGTGGTGATTGGTCACCTCTGCTTGATTGACAGGTTGCAGGGAAAAACAAAAACCCATTTGTTCTGGCTTAATGGAACTGGAAAACAGAAAATGAGTATCAGGTAAAAATTCCTTTTTTAAAATCTTTGCAGTTCTCCTTTAAAAAGTGGAGTTTTTACACCAACCTACAGCTCCCCCGCTCCAATAAATTAGGAGTAGGAATTCCAGAAACAGGCAGTTGCTAAGTTGTGTAATGCGGGTTGTCCATGTCAGCGCGTTTTCTAGTGGGCAGGTGTTGTGAAACACCGCAGCAGCCAGTGCTGCTGGGCTAGCTTAGCAGAAAGGCAGAGGACCGCGAGGGTGGAGTGACCAAAGCCCTGAACTGGACCCAGCTCTCTGGTTAGGCTCATAAGCAGGACGTTCAAGGGGAAGCTTTTATTTTCACTTCCTGTACAGTGCCTGCTTTGTGGATAAAGTCTCTCAGTTTCTACTACTATCAATTTGGCATCTTTCATGAGCATTATTGCAAAATTCACTGAAAAGTGAATAGCTAAAAAGTAAACTTATGTTTTAAAGTAAGTTCCATCTAGCAGTATACTGTCTTACAGTTTTTATAATAAATTTCAACATCAGCACCACAGTTTTGACAATTGTAATTTACAATTATTTATTTATGGTAACTTAATTATTTTATATGTTGATGTATTTCAGATTGAAGGACAAGGACATGGTGCAGTTTTTGACTGCAAGTGCTCTCCTGATGGACAGCATTTTGCATGTACAGATTCTCACGGTCACCTTCTGATTTTTGGCTTTGGTTCCAGTAGCAAATATGACAAGGTACAGTGCAAGATGAAAATCCAAATGTTTGTGTTGAATGCATTTGTGCAAACTGTCTTTCAGAGCTTCATTTCAAGGGGGTGTATCTTAACACAGTGTTGAACCATTAATATGGGATGTTTCAGATTCCTGTTGTTGGCATTGAGCTTTCTTTCACTGTATTTTTTTAAACTATGGAAACAAGCTATTAAGCTGCTTGCTGCTTACATGGGAAGTTAAAAAAAACAAACCCCTCCAAACAAAACATGTAAAAAATTACTCTGTCACTGTCCGCTCTCTTAAGTGACAAGGTTACAAGTATCTGCTAATGGATTCACATGGATAATGTGAACAAACTGTAGTGGAACTGATAAGAGTTCAACATTTCGCTTTAAATGTATTTCTGGTTCCTAAGTAAGACCAAAAAAAAGGGGGGGGGGGGGGGCTGTAATAGAGCTAATTCTGGCTATCTGTATTTAAATGTTGCATAGTCTCGGACACAGTTATTTACAATAAATGTGCTGTATGTTCCAGTTCTGCTGGATTAGATGCCTGGGTGCTTACAGAGCAATGTTCCACTGTTACTGTGCAATGAAAATATTACATCTTTATTCTAATGTCATAGCTACATTGCATATCCTAAATGTGGGTGTCTTGCCACAGACCCTCATGACTGTAAACATACATGGTGGTGTGGGGTTTTTTTCCTCTCTGTGGGTGAACATAGCCTATAAACCATACAGGTTACCTCGTTTGGAGTGCCCACAAGACCTGAAATTCTTCCTTTACCACCCAGGGAAGAGGTGAGATGTGTCACTTCTCCCTCCTTCTAAGACTTGGGCATATGTATCTGCTCCAGGATTTTAATTTCTGCTGGATTGTTTTCTTTTTCCATTTTTTTTTGATTATACACATTTTTCTAATTCTTCAGTGGGGAAAGTAAAAAGGATACATGTGCTGCTTGTTTGGGGCTCCTTTGTTATATGACCCAGTTAAGGGAATCCTGAGCCAATCTCAGCTGAGGTTTCTGAGTGTGTGAATATCACCAAAGATGAGCTGCTGAGCTCACTGTCAACAGGGCATGTGCACTTCAGAAGTTCTTGCTTAGGTGGAACTTTGTCCAGGAATGCCTAACTTCCTAAAACAGAAGGTACCTTTCAGTTGATTTTAAATCTTGGATTGGGCTAGAGTCTGAGCTTTCTAAGGCTCTAGTTCCTATAGACTGCCCAAACCACAGTTCTTTGGTGCAGGTTGACAGCTCCCGTGGGGTAGATTGGTACAGTAGTGGGGAAAATCTCTTTGCGTTTGAGTAGGAGTGCCCCTTACGGAGAACCTGAGCATTCTGAATGTGTAGCGTAGTTCCTGAAGGGGAGAGTCTGCCTGTAATGAGCTTTCCCATTCAAACCCAAGCTGGGTTTCTGAAGTCATATGTACAGAGGACTCATGTCCTAGTGGTGATGTAGTATCTTCTTTTTGTCATTAATTTAATCTCTAACAGTATATTAAGAACTAGGTCTGATTGTTGCTTCTTTTAACTGGTTGTCAGCTGAACATAGCCATTAAGATTCTCTAAAACATCTAATTCTTCTGATTTTTCTTAGGACTTGGACTAGCCTGAGGGTAGGATTGTTGCCCTGCGTTCCAGTGGGGACATGACAGTGTTTTACCTGAGGGTTGGTCTGAGCCCAGGTTCTCCATGAATGTCTTTCTTATCTCATGGAGCAGAAAATTGTTGTTTACTCTCTCTACCATACTTGATTGCAGAACAGAGTACACAGAAGGCTAATTGAAAAGAAGTCCCTCATGATCTTGCACCAGGGACTACTCTGGTAGAGGTCACTGAATCTAAGGGAGGATGCTCAGATCTTCCCTTTGCTTATAAAACCTGGAATGCAGACAGCACTGTACAGCCAAATCACAGCACGTTACAATCCAGTCTGCATCATCATGCCGTTAGAACCTCTTCTTTCTCAGTGTGGGAAATACTTAATAGGAAAATTTTCACTAGGTGAAAGTACTGGATACTCTACTCTTAAATCGTAAGTCCTCCTAGAGGACCTGTGTTTTTATCATATTGAGCTATTTGAGCTGAAGGAACAGAGTTGTTAAGCAGGCCTTGATTCTGTTAGTCAGACACATGAAAATAGTTCTCTTTCTCGTTCAGCCTCTGTTCAAAGTTAACAATCTGGTGACAGACTTCATCCAGTTAGGGCTTCTTGCTGCAGTAGGATGTCATGCTGTCCATTCACACTTTGTAAGTGTAACCTTTTGAATCCCTGAAGGAAATTCTTTGCATTTTTCCATACGTCTTTCCAATTCTCTTCTTTTTGTTACTTTTCTGCATTTTTCTGGGGTCCAGATCCCGTGACTCCTGTGCTGTGTTTTTTCCTGTCCATCTCGTGTGCCTGCATGTGGGCACTTTCTGATGTGTTGTAATTGACAGGTGTTTGTTGTAGTCTTTCCTTCCTGATCTTCTCACATGCAGGACAGGAGACCTTTGTCATTGAGAGACCAGACCTCTGAGTAGATGCTACAACCTCTTCCTTAGCTGATTTCTACATAGCAAGTTACTGGAAACTACGATATGGCTTGGTAGTGATAGAGCATGCCCTTCAGAATCAGAGCATGATCCAGAAATCAGAGTATGTTCTGCAACAACTCAGTCACTCCTCTGTCCGTGCTCAAATACCTGTCTATAACACCTAAAACAATATATTTTTTTTGAGATCTCTATGGCTTGAGTCAATTTTTAAATCATTTTTATGCTGTGCTGGAAATGGGTTAATGATGTATTAATGATGATTTTGTGATTTTATTTTTACTTGTTCATACTGAGTACATGAGCTGCGTAGGGGTTTGCTTGTAGGTACTGTTGGGATGTATAGTATACATGTCAGCTTGTCTTCTGTTCTCTTTCTCTTTTCTCCTTGTGGTTCAATATCTTTCTGATTGCATGATATGGAGATGGATGTGCCAGCAGGGAATGGAGCATAAGCCTTTTTACATACTATTTTGGACAAAAGAATTCCTCAGTCTTGAGTGTCTGTGGAAAGTCATCTAGAATAAATTATGAGCAGGTGGACTGAAATAAAAAAGAATAAACTTTGAGTCTGCAAAATTCAACTTTAGATCAGCTTTATTTTATCTACTGGGACTTTTTCACGTATCTAACATTATAATAGGGGTATGTGTGTTTGGATGCTGGTGTTAAAATATTTGGCAGTGACGTGATGTGATAAATATTTTCCTGTTTCTCTTCTTGCTACCATAGCTCATAAGTCTGTGACACAGTTTTCATTATCAGTATATATATTCATATATTCAGAGTATAGAAGAAAATTTGTAACCTGTCTAATGTGTCTATGCTGTGTTTTGTCAAATGTCTTCAAGTGGTTAAATATTACCCCATTCCCCTGTTCTTTAAATGCTGCCCACCCTCAAACATGCGGGTTATTCTCCTGGTACTATAATACAGAGAAGGAATACTGGGGAAAATAATAATTATGGAGTCGTTAAGTTTTCTGCTTTAAAAGTGACCACAGATGACACTGTTAAAAATACTTTTGTCAGTTATCTTCTAAATGCCTTTTTTAATAGGTTCTTTTAAAAAATTACAAAATGACTTTGTTTACAGATAGCCGATCAGATGTTCTTTCATAGTGATTATCGGCCCCTTATCCGTGATGCCAACAACTTTGTCCTGGATGAACAGACCCAGCAAGCTCCACACCTTATGCCTCCCCCGTTTTTGGTTGATGTGGATGGCAACCCTCATCCTGCAAGGTATCAAAGGCTGGTTCCTGGTCGTGAGAACTGCAGGGAGGAACAGCTTATTCCTCAGATGGGAGTGACATCTTCAGGTATGGAAAATTTCCCTTTAGTACACAGTAGCCTGTCTCGTTACTTTCAGGTATTCTACACTTTCCCTTTCACTTCATCATTTTTCTTCATTTCTGGGCATAGTATTTGACGTTGTGTGGAAGAATTGCAATGTCCTTGGCACTGGTTGCTTGTGACAATTTCACTTAGAGTATTGTCATTGGTCACGTCAGTACTAGTTGATGCTACAATGCCAGTTCGCTTGCAGCTCATTTCGTTATTGGAACAGTGTATGATGCTGAGTGAGCTTTCCAGCTGATCTCATTGAAATAAGATTTCAGAAAACCTGGGAGAGAGGCTGAGCTTCCACAGATCAGTTGGAACAGGTGACACCTACAGGAAGAAAAAAATGAGAGGACACTTGAAACATGCAAAATCCTCTTCCTCTTTAGATGAAGGCGGTCATTCAACTTCAGCTTTGAGGGTTTGCTTAGAGAACTCTGAAAACTTGTTGAGGATACTAAATCTAGGAAGTTCATCAAAAGTTGTATTCTCCGTGCGCGCAGCGTGGGAGGAATGTGCATAGTTCGGGCCAGTGGCTGCTGTTGGAAGCTGCCTAAATGTGGTGTGCACGAGTGGGGATGGAAAAACGATGCCTGCTTGTTACATGTCACTGGTTCAGTATTGGTGTGAATGAGCAAATAGTGACTGGTGAAAGTAGCTTTAAACTTTTTGGATATTCTTAAAAATATGGGAAAACTGACCGTGCTTGTAAATAGTGGCTTATCTGTACAGCATACTTAAGCCTGTGGTATGTCAGACATTATGGGGAGGTTATCTGACAGTGTTGTTACCAAAAGATCTCTTTATCCTTATTTGTAGATCTAAGGATTACAAGTCACTGAATACTTACCTAATAATTTCTAAGGAGTATTTCCATATTTCCTCCACAATTATAGAAAGAAATGCTACCTGAGAAGCAGTTGTAAGAAGGAAAAAATCCTTTCTGGTCAATGTATGCAATGTTTTATCTCTAACTTTTTAGCTAGTGGCTTTGAACCTAAATTCAATTTCCAAGGAAGGATGCAATTGTTACAGTTATAGCATGGATCCATGATATTCTGAAATTCTCCAAATTTGAAAACGTCCTGGACACGTTCTCCAATACAATGTCTTGGAACAAGTCAGACTCTGAATATAGACCCAACAATACTAAATGTAATAGTGTGGCTGCATGACATATGAATGCTTATGGGAGGATTATGTTCACAGCATTTTATTTAAATAGCAAAGAGGCAGAAGACCTTTTTCTACCTCTTTACGGTTTTGCAACGATGTACGCAGCTTTATGCAGAGCTAAACTACTTTCATGTATTTCATATGTTCCCTTCCACTAAAGAAGCTCCTTGCTTTCTGGAACTTTGTTGGGAGGTTTGATGGATCTCCCTCAGAGCACTGACAATTTATTTTTTGTCAAGTTTTCTGCTGAAAGAGTAGGGGAAATTCGGAAAGCCATGCTTGATTTACTGCTTAGATGTACATGAAGCTCTTTCAAGACAGATATTTTGAAAAAAATCAAACATACAAGTGTCTTTATTATTTCCTTTTTAAAAATCTTGGTATTGCTTGTGAAGGCAAAATTTCACAATCTAGATACATAAAAAACATCCTTTTTTTTTAGGTAGTAGTTTCCTTATTTAAGATCATTCTTAGTTTATTAGCAGTATTTCCCATTGTTTTCAGCAGACAGTGTGTCTGCTCATGAGATCACCGCATAAATCTGACTGTCTCACTAAGTCACAAAGCACCCAGCTGTGGTTACACCAGAGCTCATTCCGTGATTCCAAGTTTCTGCTGCTTTAGGGAAGTTGACTTCAACTACAATAACCTTGAAACCCTGAGAGCACTATCTTAAATATTTATGTTCTTTCTGCAGCCCATAATTTATTAAGAGATGGCTGCTTCTGTCTGGCCATATAATCAAAGCTCTTCATTTCATAACACAATTAATGTAATATCTTGTGTCTGATCTTGCAAAGCGTATACTATGGTATCTCTTTAAAATCATGCTGGAAAAATAATTTCTGTAGCTTGTTTCTTTGAACATTGCCATCCCTCATTGCAAAGTTTTGCAGTTTCTGCTTCTCTTGCCAAAAGCCCCCCACCACTCCACCATCTAGCTGTTCCACCTGGAGGTGTCTGACTTCCTTTTCAAACCAACACCCTAACCCTTGCCTTTTTCTGTGGACCTCTGATTTTTTGTGACCATTGTGAGTATGAAAAGAGGTTTTGTGTTGTTTGTGCTTACATGCTGTATTGTTTGCTTGCTGCACAGAAGCAGTGTCATCACCTTGTACTGTGAGAACTGTTTTCTGTCCTTTATTCAAGAGCCCTGTGCAAAAGGAGGTTTCCTGGGTGCTCTGCATATCAGAGAAAATTAGCATCACTTAACCTGTGTCATCCTTATGCTCAGGTGGAGTTCAGTTAAGCGCTTCTGCTTGCTGCTCTTCAGTTTAGATAATTCTTTTATAATTCAGTTGGAGCTTCCTCGTGCAGTTCTTTGATGGAAGTTTCATAAGCGTGCATTTGAACAATTTGCGTTGACAGAGCTGACAAACAACGGTTGTATTAAGCTTCTGTGACTTCCTGGCACTTGATCAATTAGGAGTGGGGTGAGATCATCTTGACCCTGCTCAAGAAAATATAATGTTCTCAATATTAAGACAGAAGTTGTCCTGTTTAAAAAATGTCTGTTACAAAAACATGCTTTAGCCCATGCTTACACATGTGATTATATACTGTACGTGTAAGTTTTGAAGCTAAAACTTAAATAAGCTGTTTGTAACATCTATTTCTTCAGATCAACATTTTAGTGTTGTTCTCTTGCGTATTTTACTTCGCAGGATTGAATCAAGTTCTTAGTCAACAAGCAAATCAAGAAATTAGTCCGTTGGATAGCATGATTCAAAGACTTCAGCAAGAGCAGGACCAGAGGCGTTCCGGGGAGGCAGGAACCAGCAGTAACAGCCGGATTAGCAGAGGTAGGTTACTGGGGGATGAGTCTTGTGGCTTTTGTGTTGAAACAGCTGAATTGGAAAATGTAAATAATTTTATTGTGCCTGATTTGTGTGTTTTGTTGAAATACTAGAAAAGAGGAAGCATAGAAAATAATACAGCTTTCCCATCTTTTTTTTACCTTTCTGCAAAATCTCAGGATTCTTAACATTACAAATTGATCGTTGTTGAACTTGTTGTCTGCTCACTCGGGGAACTTGCAGCAATTCCGTTCCCTTAGAAGGAACTACCCTACTGTTTAATCTCCCGTTGGCCATGTACTTGATTGAAATCTAAATTGTCTCAGATACAGGAGGGGAAAAAAGAGGAAGGAGCTGCTTGTTTCTCAGTACATGAAACTGTTCCATGTTTCAGTGTCTTGGTTTCCTAATAATATCCAGTGTTGTGGCTTCATTTTTTTGAAGGTAGAAGACTGTTTGATGAATACACTGGTTCAGTGAGATAGCTGACTGTTTTGTAGTATGGGTCTGGAGTGCAGGAGCAATAGTCAGCTTCGCAGAAATGTTTTCAGAAGCATTTTCAAATAAAAAGCAAACCAATGAAACATTTATTTCACTTCAGATTGTTGACACATCTGCTCCTTTTCAATGTGAATTTTTAAATGGAGCATTGTAACCCAGTAGCTGTTTAATTGTGTGTGTTGTGGCAAATATAGAAATTGCTGAAAGAGTTATTCAGTTAATATTTGATTTCTTCTGAAGTAACAGATTAAGTAAAATTTTTTTTTCCTTTCATTTTGAGTTTTTCTTTCTCAATGCTTCCCTTAGAATTTCAGATCAAGTGGCAGTTTTGCTTTTTGACTTTTTAGGATCTGTAAGTTCTACCTCAGAAGTACATTCACCACCAAATATAGGATTACGACGCAGTGGACAAATTGAAGGTGTGCGTCAGATGCACAGCAATGCACCACGGAGTGAAATAGCCACTGAGCGAGACCTTGTGGCTTGGAGTCGAAGGGTTGTAGTGCCTGAACTGTCTTCTGGTGTGGCCAGGTAAACATAGGCCAAGTTTGCAGGGAATTTTAGTTCGATTAACGTAGTTAAATTGAGCAGGTTTGGAATTCATGTTGTCGTAGAACTATTTGTGTGGTATTTTAACTGTTCTGCAGTCTCCTATTTCTTATAAAATCCATTTGCTAATCAAAAACTTAGGAAAATGCAGGCCTTCAGTAGTGCCTGAATATTGAGATCAGTGGTTGTTTGCATGTCACTTGAAAAACCTTGCCATTATAGAAGTATTGTGAATAAAAATTAACCATTTAATAAATGGCAGGGTAACTTCACTTGTCTGTGCAATAGGATCTGGCTGTCTCAGTGTTTTCTGACTTGTAACACGAGGTTACTGTATGTTTTAACTCCCCTTGTTCCTGCCATTGCCTGGCATTTTAACACACTGACCTCATCCATTAAGTGCCTGCGCTGAATTTTGATTTCCAGCCTGGAACTTTGTTTCGTTAACTCTTGTGATGGATGCTTCTGTCAATAAGGCGGCAGACCCTACTAACCGCAGGCTAACGTAAACTGCTCGAGCTTTCTGAAATAAGATTGAAATCTTACTGTGTTCAGGAGGGGTAGTTTTGAAGCCACATTCTGACTGTAAAGAGAAGAACTACTGTTCGAATAGTGTTATATAAGTTGAACATTTATTCTGTGGTTTGAAATAGATTCTCTCAGGTGTAATATTTTGCTTTAATATTAACATCTCCGTTTTCCTTTTCAGTAGGCAGGAAGAATGGAGAACAGCAAAGGGAGAAGAAGAAGTAAGGGTGTATCGATCGGAAGAGAAAAGAAAACACGTAACGAGTCACATTCAAAGAGAAAACAAAATACCTACCTTCCCTAAGGTAAGCAGTAATTTGTACCTTATCACAGTGAGAAGCGTAGAATGTAACTCAGTGTGTCAGGCCACATACATTTGTATTCCTCCTCTTCGTTTTAAATTTAAGAACTCTAGGGGTGCAGGAATTTGTTTACCTCCCCCAGAATGAGGAAGCATGTCTGTACTGATGTTTCACTGTGCTCTGAATAAACAACTGGGATTGCTGTTAGAAGCCCCTAGGAGAGAAGCCCTGCGAATCTGGTGCTGTAGGGGAGCCTGTCACTGTTAATCAGTACATCCAGCCACTGCTCTCTGCTCTTACACATCCTGTTCTCTGGAAAGGTTCCCTTAGAACTCAAGTCGTAAGTTCTCAACACATTTAAATACATCTCCAAATACAGAACTGGGTATTTTTTCTCGTGGTACCCCAATAATCATCTTGCTGGTTTGTATGGGATGTTTCTAAGTCATGCTTTTTGCTAGAGCTGGAGTGTGTTCTTCAGCAAAGAAAAAAACAGTACAGATGAAATAGGAGGGAGGGCGTTGTATTAAAAATGAAATTGTCATAACTGGCTTGATGTTTTCATATAATGTGCAAATAAAATCGGTCTTAGGGCTTTATGCTGGTAAGGAAATGTGAAGGATGTATATTCTATATTTACAAAAATCATTCTGTGTCTGGTTTGTTAGAAAATAGTTTTGTCTGTGCATCTCACATGCTTACCTGTGCTTTTCCAGCTGAATAACCAACTGTATTTTGTAAATAAAGGTAGCAAATTTTAAGCAACTATGAAGGAGAACCAATTCTTTGGTTTTCTCTAGATGAGACTGTTTCACCCTTCATCAAAAGCTCAGTAAAATACAGACCTTCAAGAACACTTGCAGGTTGTCCATTGAGGAGTAAAAAAAAATGAAGAAATGACAAGTGTACGAAAGACTGTGCAGCTCTTAACTTTATCAGAGTACCATACTTAGCGCCTGTGCTGTTTATCATTCACTTTCTTGGGGGGGAAGGGACTGGAACTGAAAGCAATCTGAAGATCAGTAAATTTCAAATGCTTAGTAGTGCTTCTGTTTTTTTTTAATAATGATGAATTAATTTTATATGGAGGGAAGAAGCCTAATAGATGCCCGGCAAGTTTCTACTTGGTACTAAATTTGACTGTTCAGTCTTTTCTCAAGCAAATGAAAGTTTTCAAAAGAAGTGAGATGAGCACTTTCCCTCCCCAAACAGTTTTCTAATATTGGTGTCATAAGAAATTTTACTGATAATCCTAATTTCAGTGCTGCAGTCACCAACATTAAGTGTGTTTGCCTGAGATAAAGTGAAAAAATATTTTTTCGGTGTATTGCCAGTTTTTGTATGTGGAGGGAAGAAGCCTAATAGATCAGATATCTAAGGTTTCCTTTGTGGAAGAAAGAGAGCACTGGGCGTCTAGGAATGTGTCCAGAAGCTGCTTCGTGGGGTTTGAGCTAGGCTCAAGTTCAAATGTGCATGCCAAAAAAATTAGCACAAAACTCATGAAATTGAGATTGTAGCTCTTGATTTTTTGCTGGGAGTTGGGGACTAATACAGGATTACACACTTGGTGGTGAGAGCAAGTGTTTGCATAATGTGTATTCTACAAGAGGAACAAAATCTCTTTGTGTTCGTGTGTGAAGTGTTTCTTAATTACAGCCTCAGTTCATTCTTCTGAACTTCGTAAGAATGCAGATTCTTTCCAGCTGACTCATTCGTTTGAACTCTTCTGTGCGTCATCTCACCATTTAAAGGCCTTTACTTGGTCATCCCTCTGTGCTGAGGGGTGTTTTACTCTGAGTCTCTGTTCCAATAGATCCGACCCCTTCGTTGCAAAATAAGATACTCTGGAGCTCTCCCCAAGAGTCCCCTTTCCTCTGGTGGCCATTTCTAGTGAAATTTTGAGCTACAAGCTCTTAGCAGCCTATCAGTATTTAACTGAGACGTACCTTGTACAGAATGAAGAGTTTTAATATTCAAGATGAGAATCTTCTAGTATATCTGAGAAGAAAGTTTAATTATTTTCAGAATATCCTGAACGGTTTGGTGCTTATGTTCAACTATTCTTGTGGAGTGTTTTTTTCAGCAGCTCTTTGGTTTTGGACTCGTGGCCTGTTTGGAATTTTGTGATGTTGGAACTGGGATCTTTTTCCACCTGGAATATTATTATTACAGAAAATGCTATGTATTAATAAAGTATACTCAAAAATAATGTATTTTGACTTTGGTGTTTTCACAGAACCATTCTCATGATCCTTTACTCGACACTAGCGACTCCAGAAAGCAGCAAGCTAATCAGCACAACTACCGTACAAGATACGCCGTGGAAGAGACTGTGAGGCCTGCTGAGGAGTTAGAAAATGGACACAGTTCCTCAGATGTAAGATCCTGATTCATGAGGCAATCTTACACATTCTGTTTCTGCTCATTAAGCTCCTGCTTCAGCTAATTAATCATTGTTTCTAGTGGAAACTCAGGGTACCTTTTCAATTGTGCATTTCCTTCCACCTCTTTAAAAGTTGATGGTGAATTGGCTTTTCAGGTGTTGGCTGTATGTGTTCAGTTTGGACTAAAAAAAGTAATCAACAGCAGGGAGGAATACTCATTTGTAAGGGTGTTTTGCAAAATATACGTGTGCAATGTTAGAACTTCCCTGTATTTGTGAGCCTGGTGGGTTTGGCCCGGGTGCCCTAGCGGTAGGGTCACTGGCTCCAGGCAGCCCTGCTTGAACAGGGGGTTGGATGACACTACCTCCAGAGCTCCCGTCCAGCTTCAACCAGCCTGTGCTTCTGTAGCTGCAGTGGAAAAATGGGTAATAAGAGTATATAACGTTCATACTGGGTTTTTTGTTTTATATTAATTGAAAAGATGTGGAAATACTACATTAAAAAGGGCTGGAAATAATTTTCAGAAAGGTAAGCTAGCCTTTTAAAAGGAGATTGAGTCTCCACTGGCTGTATGTTTATAAATGCTGCTCCACACCATGCTTCTGTCCAGGCACAGGTATTTTCTTACTTTTTCTTTAAGTCTCTTGAAGTAAAGTATCTGCAAGCTAAAACGCCTTTTTAACAACAACATAAAGCTTTTATAATGCTGTAGTTTGTAACGCGTATAAAGTCTACAAGAGTCTTAGTCATGTTGTCATGAATTATAACTTTTTTGCATTCCAAAGAAAATATTTTCTTTTTCCCTGCCTACCCCTCTGCACCCCCCCCCCCCCCCCCTTCCCCCCCTTCCCCCCCCCCCTCGAGGGGGGGGGGGAAGGGGGGGAAGGGGGGGGGGGGGGGGGGGGGGGGGGGGGGGGGGGGGGGGGGGGGGGGGGGGGGGGGGGGGGGGGGGGGGGGGGGGGGGGGGGGGGGGGGGGGGGGGGGGGGGGGGGGGGGGGGGGGGGGGGGGGGGGGGGGGGGGGGGGGGGGGGGGGGGGGGGGGGGGGGGGGGGGGGGGGGGGGGGGGGGGGGGGGGGGGGGGGGGGGGGGGGGGGGGGGGGGGGGGGGGGGGGGGGGGGGGGGGGGGGGGGGGGGGGGGGGGGGGGGTGCAGAGGGGTAGGCAGGGAAAAAGAAAATATTTTCTTTTTCCCTGCCTACCCCTCTGCACCCCTCCCCACCCACCCTGACCCCTCTTGCCTCCCCCGTTAGGAAGGGGAAGTGGTTGTTGCCAGCGGTGGAACATCAGAAGAGGATGAAAGAGCGTGGCACAGTGATGGCAGTTCCAGGTAAGTGACAGTAGACCTTACAGAGAAAAGTCTTCCTGGTGAATTTTAAATAATCTTTTCTGTAAACAGTTAATTAGTAGTAGCTAAAACTCGTGCAGATTTGTTTTTCATCTTTAATTTAAAGCTTTCAGGATTTAATCTTCAGCTGTGTTATGAACTAAAATACAGGGAAGGTTTCTTCCTTGTTTGCCAGAGGCAGAATTGTTTCTGATGGGTTTTGCCGGGGGTTATCCTTTGCAGGCGCACCTCTTCCAGGTGTGTGGTAGTGGTTTCCTGTGGCTCAGTCTGAGCCGTGTGGCTGCCTCTGTTGACCCTTGGTTTCAAATTAGAGAGCAAAGATTGAGGTAGCTTCAGCCCATCTTCTTCAGCAGAAATTTTTAATTAACTTCTGTTCAAAGCTATTCAAAACTAGAAGTCCTGAGAACACATCCCAAATTTAACGTGTATCATCTTGAATTCACCAAATGAGCAGTGGATTTACTTTTGGTGAAGCTGGAAGTTGAGCTTCTTACAAGACTGAATGATCTCAAGGCTTTTGGTTTACTACCATTTAAACTGTAGATAGAATATCGGGGTTTAGGCACTGGTTTTAACTTCTAAAAAAATTGTAGTTATCTGGATTGTTAACTGTAATATTGTCTTGGATTATTATTCAGAGAGCACTCTGAATTGTGTTTTAACTTTCATTTTTTCATTTCTTTTTTCCATTGGTGTATCATATGTAGTGACTACTCTAGTGATTATTCTGACTGGACAGCAGATGCAGGAATCAATCTGCAACCACCAAAGAAAATTCCTAAAATTAAAACAAAGAAAGCTGAAAGTAGTTCAGAAGATGAAGAAGGACCTGAAAAACAAAAGAAGCAAATGAAAAAGGAAAGGAAAAAAGGGATTGAAGAGAAAGATGGACCATCAACATCACCAAAGAAGAGAAAACCCAAAGAGAGAAAACAGAAGGTTAGATTTTTTTGTATATTGCAGGGTGCTCACTCCTGCTGTCGTAGAAAGAATTAGATGAATGATTCAGTTACATATTCAACTTAACATTGTCTGATTTGAAAACATATCATAACCTTTACTACTAGTAAATGATAATTACTCTTGTAAATCAAATTATAAATTGCTGTAAAGATACACTTTCTGAATATGGTGTGTTTCACTTCAGAAACACTTTTCATCTCCTTAACACCATCTTCTCTCAGACCAGAAACTTCCTTTCTGTGGATGTATTGAGTATTGGTATAATATCTGCCTCTATTTTTTCAGCTGTGCTGTCTGTCTCCTGCTTATTTGACATTTCTTTTAGGTCTATGCAGTCACACCATTTTTTTCTGGCGATTCCATGATGTATGATATTTGCATTGTGCTTGCCACTAAGGGGATGGGGCATCTACCGCTTCTCTGAGCAACCTGTGCCGGTTTACTCTCATTGTAAAAAAATCTCTTCCGTATGTCTAGTCTAAATCTACCCTCTATGTCCTATTACAACAGGCCCACTAAAAGGTTTGTCCCTGTCTTTCTTACAAACCTCCTTTAAGTACTGAAAGGCTGCATTAAACCACCTGAGGACTCAGTCAGGTTGTGGAACTAATTACTAAAGGATTTAGTAGAGTTTCACAAATTATTAGACAAATTTGCTGGGACTGTTCTCTTCCTGATGATTGACTGTGATGGCCTGAGTTCAGGCTTGGCTTCCAATGATTAATGTATGAAGTGATACCAAGGGAAGACTCTCTGTTTAAAGGCTATTTCTTATTACCTTCCCATCATCCACCAATAAGGTGGACAGACTTTACTCTGATGTAGTGTATCAATTTTCTACAAGACAGACCTGCTTGAACCTGAAAATCCACAAGGCATTTCTGTGTTAGTGATTTATTGCAATTGAGAGGTTCTGGTTTGATTTTTTGTTTGGTATTTTTTTTAACTGTGTTTATGCTTTTTCCTGTGGTGCACAGCGGTGCTCCAGTGACGCACCCAAAGCATCTCCCGTCCTGGTGAAACCGTGTTTGAGTTAGTGCAGGGAAGTTACACGTGGAGTATCCCATTTGTAGTCTGGGGGTGCAGCTATCTGGAGTGCATTTCTGTACCACTCTCTAAGGTTGCTTTCTGTCTGTGCACCAGATGCCATGAATGATTTCAAAGCAACTCTGCCTGGATGGTTGTACAAAAAACTGCTTTATCTGGTCCTAGGACCAGCAACTTTGTTACTGTACATGGACATAGAATCTGAAAACGCAGTTCCACAGCATGTTACAGTAAACATGCCAGTAGGTAACGGGGATGTACCAGTTTGGCTCATTTCCACACACTTAACCTCTGTTTATGTTCGTTAATATCTTCCTTCTCATTTTGTTGGGTTGCTCAATTGGAGGCAGGTATATAGTTGTGTCTTATGGTCCAAGGCAACCGTGGGGATTTGGTTAAAAGAGTGGCGTATTGCAGTTCTGTCGTCTTGGGCATGAGACACAGTTCCTGGAGTGTTAATAAATTCAGTCCTTGTTAGAAGAGCACCCCAAAACCAACAAGCTTAAAAAAAAAACCAACCCAAACAAACCAAACTAGAAAACCCATTTAGTTTTTCATATTGTTAATGGTTTTGGTCTGGGTGTTACTGTAAGCAGTGAAGTAAGATTTCTCTTAACACTGGCAGTAATTTCCTTTTTACATTAAATATTTTTCAGGAATGGCAGTTGATTTTAATGAAACACTTCCCAAAATACAAGGCTTCCCCAAATGTTAGTTTTTATTAATCTTACCTGTGCATTTTCTTCAGAGGCTGGCTGTAGGAGTTCTGTCAGAAAATGGTTTGACGCTGGAAGAATGGCTGCCTTCAGCATGGATTACAGACACCGTTCCTCGTCGGTGCCCGTTTGTGCCACAGATGGGGGATGAGGTATTGTAGTTTTTCCCTCTGTGTTCTTGGTTCTTTCAGCTTGGTTTTGTTTTTTTTTTGTTTTTATCCGTGTGTTTTGTCCATTTATTATCAGAATATTTTGGGTTTTCTTCAAAACATTATCTGACTAAAATTTGCTCTCACTTCCTTTAGTCTTTCCCATACTTTAAAAATATTCTTCACACTGTTGCTTTTGACTTTTTTTTTTATTCCATACTGTTGCAGTAACGTTTCTTCTTGTCCTGTGTAGAGTGTGTTGTATGGCATGTATATACAAGCTGTGCGAGATGCTTTATCTAGTGAAATTAGTCCCTAGCTGTAGAGCATCTTGCATGCTGAAAAATAGGTAAGATATGAAATAGGAATTTAAATAGTTTGGAAAACTTCAGTTTGGAACTTGAAGTAAAAACCAGGAATTCAACATTTGGGAAGAGAGTGTGGGTTTTGTGTTATTTCTTTTTAAAATTCATTTATTCTGAAGAAAATCTCGGATATTGTCCTTTTCGCTTGTGTTTCTGATATCAGGAAACTTCTAGTCTCTCCAAACAGAAAACCACAGGAGAAGTTTTGTGTGTATGTGTTTCATACGAACTAGACCTTGTAAACATGCCCAGAGGTCTCAAAATGCAGTAGCAGGAGGTCACCCACCAATTTCTCCGTTGAAATACCTAGCATGTGAACACTGCAGTGAATGGTATGAATCGGTAGTATCCGATAGAGTCTGTGCATGTTCTCTACAGTCCCCGCAGGGTGAAATCAGAGGAAATAGCTGGCTTCTGCTGGAATGTGTAGGCTGTTGGCTCTTCAGGGAGTGGCGCGTTTCCGAGGCACTGAACAGAGTTCTTGGATAGCTCACACCCTCAGTTGCAAAATTGTGGTCCTGAGCTACCACCTTAGAAACTGAATTAGGAGTGGAGGTGGCGTGTGGAAGTTTTGTTTTCACTGATGCGGTTCACAGCGCAGCTATGCAGAAATGTCATCGGCATCGCCAGCGCGTGAGGGAAGGAGCGCTTTGAGTTGAGAGTTGCAACTGGAGAAAATGCTTATGTATTTATACCTCGCAGTTCTGGAGACTGTGCTGCCCAAAAGCTCGAGTCCAAATAAATACATTTGGTGCCTGATACCATCTGGATAGAGTGAAGCAGCCAAGGATTTATCTGTACCAGATTACCCAGGAGACTTTAACATGGTATCGGTTTAGTAAAATAAACTGTGTGTTTGGTTTGGCACCTGCTGAATAGCTTGTGCAGTGTGTACTAGGAATGTTTAATAGGCTGCGTTCTCTTGCTGAAAAACGCTTTCTGTTGGTGACCAGGAAACTTCCTGTCCTGTGCCTAGAAAGCAGCAGCAGTTGCACCAGTAGGGAGCACGTTTGTAATCACGTTGCTCTGAAATTCCATTTCTGATACTTGCCCTCCCCAGATTTGCTTAAGATGTGAAAATAAACTATTCATGTAGGAAGTTACTTTAGAGATCCACAGAAATAAAAGATTGGTTTAATGCGAGAAGTATGATGAGAAGAGGTCTCATTTTGGTGGCCTTCAGTCGTTTTGGTCGATGATTGGTATGTTTTATAAGATCTGGGAGGAGAGAGATTTCAAATTTGTTCTCTTACAGCTGTACAAACAGGTCAGAAAAACCAGTAGTGCTGTATTTCGTTATACTCAGTCCATAAGACTAGCGTGGATTGTTCCTTTCCCCTTTCTGAATGCTGCCATTTCCAGACCCTTGTCGTGTGTCTTGAGGAGCAGCGGAAACAAACCAGAGAGGGAGGACCGCAATTTCCCTGTCTGCTTATGGAAACACGAGACATACTCTGTAGTGTTCTGCCATTAACGCGATAAAGAATGCTTGTGTCTGGGTGCTACAGCAAGCATGCAGAAGCAGGAATTTGTCAAGGTTAAAATATAATTTTTGGGGGAAAGGCATGGATTCTTTTTTCCACAGATAACTAATTGTTCTTCTGGCGGAAGGTGCAATGCCTAGAACCCTTTACAGAATAAAGTGTTTCACTTCTGTAAACAGCGGGTTGAAATCACGTAGACGTTCAGCAGAAAAAGTGTAGGAGGAATTGTTTGTAGCCTGTGCTGCTAAGTAGATTCTTTTTGTTTTAATTCACTGAAAGGTAGGGGAAACAATTGTCACAATGTTGAAAGTGTAATTTAAACTGCCATTAGTGTAGCTCTGTCTCTCACTAGCCCCTGTTCCTTTTCCTGCAAGTTAGATTCTGACAGTGCACGGGAGATTCTCACGGCATTCATGCCTTTGGTGTGTTTTTCCCCTGTGAGGATACTGTGCATGTTGAATACTCTGAAAAACAAGAGTTTAAAAAACTTGTTGTGTGGAGCGAAGCTGAAGAATCCTTCTCCATTTAAAACAAATTTGCCATGTAACACTGGGAAAGTTCAGTAACTGTGAGTGCAGAAACTTGGCAGACACACACTTGTGGTGTTTTGTGATAGAGCAATTTTGGAAAGCATGTGGAAATACAAATATTAGTGTATTTATTTGTAGAAATGCATTTTAAAACGTACTGAGGGCTTTTCACTCTGCTTTTTGTGTTGTTATTAAGCCTTTGCATTGAAGTTACTGTTCCCTCGTCCTGCTTGATGGAAATCCCATGTTGATGGCTTGGGGCACTTTGAGAGGATTTTTGTATTTGGAGTGCAACATCCCTGGAATAGAGCTGTTTGTCAGATATTTGCTCTCATCAGTTTGAGGAACCTCTGTTTCACATTTCAGATACGTTCCTTGACTTTAAGGCGTTCAGCTTAGTGCTTCATTACAGTGGTGGTTTATAACAAAGCGTTCATCCTAGTGGTATCAGGCAACAGGATCGAAGTAAAACTAATGGACTCTGGATGTCTGAACAGGAGCAATTCATAGCAGAAGGGTTTGAAAATGTTTCATAAACACTTGAAATGTCTGGTTTCAGTTTGTTACATCTTCATTAGACTGTTTGGTAGAATGGAAACTAATGCCAGAATCTTACCAGGACAATAACAAACATCTGAATTTTCCTTATGGAATGTATTTCTTGTTCCACAAAGGTATGATTAGCCCGACAGTGAATTAGTGATACTTGATTGTCATCTTAGGGCTCTCCTACAGTGACAGAGAACCAGGTTGATTGAGGGAATTCATGTCACTGTCTTTGAGCTGTTCTGTAGCGCAGTGATAAATAGGTGGGTTTGTTATTGATTTGTTTTGGTCTGACATGCAAGGCAGGATATTTTGTTCACAGGGAAAATGCTGTTCTAAATCTTTTCCTACTTTTTCTGCAAATGTTTCTGTGATATCTGCTTCACTTGTTCACCACTTGGTTTTTTGAGAACCTGTGACTTTTGCAGGAAAACATAGGAAAAAAGTGTGTGATAAAGTAGAAAATACACGCATTGTCTGACAGTGATATGCCAGCATTTACACCTCCAAGTCTTTGTTAGATAACTGTCAAATTTCACTTTTAGGTCTACTATTTCCGACAAGGTCATGAAGCATATGTTGTAATGGCTAAGAAGAACAAAATATATAGTATTAATCCCAAAAAACAGCCATGGCATAAAATGGAGTTACGGGTATGATTTATTTTCCATTTTTGTTTGGTATCTTAATATTAAAAAAAGCTTGCAAACTAACTGAAAGAAGGTTCTTGATACAGATGTTTCTAATGTTGTGCTCTTAATATTTTAAGAGGGAAAAGTTAACTTACAGACAAATAAAATCAGACCTTAAATTTTACCTTTTTTTTTTTTTTTTTAATCTGTTTGAGTAGATGAGTTGGTTACACTTCATAGCAAAATATTTTTCAAACTAATTACGTTGTGAAATAATGGCTTGTTTTGAAAGACTAAATTTCAGATACTTGATTTTGGCATGTTCTGGTAGAAATCTAACTTCAGTGGGGGTGCATAACGTTTTATTTGTTCCAGGAGCAAGAGCTGATGAAAATAGTTGGGATTAAGTATGAAGTGGGATTGCCTACTCTCTGCTGTCTTAAACTAGCTTTTCTTGACCCTGATACGGGTAAATTAACAGGAGGATCATTCACCATGAAGTAAGGAAAGCAATATTACATTGAAATTGGGGCTTTCTTGAGGGGGGTGGGTGAGGTTGAAAGTTAAGAGACAGCATTCATGTCATACTTGAGCTTTTGCTTTGGGAGTGTTGAATTCAGAGGGTTGTGTTTTTTATCTAAGTGCTTTACTTTAGGCTTTTGCTGTTTTATCGCTTAATAGTTGTGTGTTCTGTTGTGATTAGGTACCATGATATGCCAGATGTCATCGATTTCCTAGTTCTGAGGCAGCAGTTTGATGATGCAAAACACAGGCGATGGAATATAGGTGAGCTGTGTGGGGAGTTTTTTGGTGTGGTTTTTTGTATTTGTTTTTCTAAGTGTCTACCTATTTTAATGATAATATATTAATGGTAAATAAATCTTAATACTGTCCTGAAATAGGAGAATAAGCTCATATGTGGATGTGGAGTCCTACTTTTTCCTTGACTGATACTAGAGCAAGCAAACAAATCACTGAAGGTGATCTGTAAAAGAAAGTGCAAAGGAAATCTTGGTTTTATTTGCAGAGAGGAATTAAGAATACTTTTAAAAAATACAGTGTTTATTGGTAACTGGTAACTTATTGTAGCCTGTATATTGCTTGTCTCTCTTTTTTGGATTGAAGGCCCTCTTACAACTGCATTGCTACTAGAATGTTTTCTCCAGTTTCCGGAATTTCTGCTGGAAACATGGAAACTCCTTCTCCACCTTTTGAAATCTGTGATCTCTAGGTTGTACAAAGAGAATGCCCTTCCCATCTCTTGTTTGAATTCCGTGCTAAACCACATATAGTTTAGGTTCATTTAAGTGGATACAGTTTTAATTCCTTGCCAGGTGATATGGGGATTTTTTTCATTTGTTTTACTGTGCTTAGGTGTTTCAAAGTGTTGGATACTGGAGAATGTCCATGACAGGTGTGTATTCCTGTCAGATCGATTTCGTAGTCATCTTTTCCATATGATAATAAGGATCACTTTTCAACAATGACATCTCACCAGGGGGAGAGTGTGGTGGGTTAACCTTGGCTGGACACCGGGTGCCCACCAGGCCGCTCTATCACTTCCCTCCTCAGCAGAACAAGGGGAAGAAAAAGAGATTAAAAACCTGTGGTTTAAGATAAGAGCAGTTTACTTAAAGCAAAAGCCAAGGTCGCATGCAGAAGCAGAGGAAAAACAAAGATTTTTTTCTCTACTTCCTATCAGCAAGTGGTGTCCGGCCACTTCCCCGGGAACAAGGGCTTCGATACACATAGCGGTTGCTCCCGGAGACAGATGTAACAACGAATGCCCAGCTCCTCCTCCCTTCCCTTAGCTTTTACTGCTGAGTTGGCATCATATGGTGTGGGATATCCCCATGGTCAGTTTGGGTCAGCTGTCCTGGCTCTGTCCCCTCCTGAGATCCTGCCACCCCTGGGGCCAGCCCTCCTGACAGAAATCCAGGGTTGGAGGAGGGACGTTAAAATGTTACCCATGCTGCTCTTAAAGACTATGAGCATCTCCTTCCTGGGCTGGCAACTGTATTCCTAGAAACTTGCATTGTGGAAAGAATTGAAGCTACACAAAAAGTACTGGAAGTGCTGGAACCTTTTATCAAGCCTTGATGTAAGTAATGGCAGTTTCCAGCCAGCAGTGTCCAATACCAGCTTGTAATTCTGAGTGTGTGTTGTAGTTCTTTCTTCAGTTCCTCTTTTGGGTGGTAAAAACAATGGTAAAGGAGTCTCCTTGTTGAGACCGTGTGAAATGCTAACCCAGAGATAAAGACCCTGCTGGTGAAACTCCTGCAGCTCTTCCAGAGTACTGCCCTGCTCTCTGCCTTGACACTGTGGATGTTTTACTGGTGTATGCGTGTGTACTGGGAACAAATTGTGCACTGTTTGGCTGCGGTGTGGAACACGATATAAAGATTTTCCTTGAAAGTAGATCATATTTTCTACTGGATAAGGAGAAATGCCTTAGAACTGGACATGAAGCTGTTCCTGTGTACTTAACCATGCGAATCTGAAATCCCCAGGATTTATCTGACATGGTCAAGTCTGCTGAGCTTCCACCATAGTTATTCATCAACAAACTGATGCTTTTTTCATGTCGTGCAGTGGCTGGTTTGGCTTCTCAGGACTATTGTTACTGTCTTTTCTTATTCCTCTGTGATTTCTGGCACTTAGCCTACAAGTCAATATTTTTATAGCTACTATTTGGAGAGTCACTGGATATTAAATTTTCTGATACCAAGTGAAGTCATTAAAGCATTGATCTTTTAACCAGTAACAATCCTTGGTGTTTTGGTTTTCTTTTTTTTAGTGTGTTTTTGTTGTTGTTTGGATTTGGCTTGTTATAGGGAAGAATATTTGCTTTAATATTCATGTTTTAATACTGAATGTATATTAATGTGCTAATCCTTTCAGAAAGAACAAACTTACCTGTCACTTCTCCAACTTTGTTCTTATTTCTACTCAGACTCTATGTATTGTATATCTTTGTCTTACTATAGTTTAACTGCAAGTTTAATCCTTGGGCTAAAAGCTGTTCCAGTAGGATTCCTGCAGCTTTTGCTGGATGTCTTACAGATGTGCACAGCTGTCTCTCACGTAGCAGCCACTCTTAAGTTAACTACTCGTTTCATATTGTCATCAAGCTAATGTCAACTGATGATAAACCATTCTGGAAAAATATGTTAAGTGCTTCTAATAAGAACTTCTGGTGTCTGTCTGCAGAGATGAGACAACACAGAGGACATTGGAAAAACAGTGATTCAGGAGGTTGTTCTGTGGGCTTTTCAGTCGTGTTGTGTTCTGCCTTCGCCTCCTGTCCATAGGAGTGCTGTGGCTCTTGGGAAGCCAGAGGGAGCTGCCAGTGTACGCTCTGTTACGTGGTTTTGAGCTGCTTGATGTTCAGCCCTGCAAAGACACTCGTAGATGTGCCCACATGCATTTCTTTGTGAAACTGGTCACTGGGAAATGCCGTGTTGGCAGACTGTACTTCAGGAGCTCTTCAGAATAATTTATTACTTCAGAATAAGCCATCAGCCCTTATTTACATGTTTGATCTTGCATTTCAGATATTTCTGGTATACTTGTTTCTTTTGTGTTCAGCACAATTAGGTCTATTCATGGAAGCATTGTCATTGTCCTAGAATTACTTGCAATCCATTAAGTTAAAAAAAAAGCACAGTAAAGAAAGCAGAACATTTTTGAGAATATGTATACTTCCGATTAATGCAGACAACTGCAGAAAGCACTTGGGCAGAATGTGGATGTGTTGAAATAGAACAAACATTGCAGCAGTTGAGAAAGCGTGTGTATATTCAAATCCCGCGAAAACAAAAATGTGCCGTTCGTGGAATCTCAGACTAAAATTACATTTGCTCTTGTAGTGAGTGAACTGAATACTTTGATAAAAATACTTTCTAAATTCTGTGGCGTGTGTTGCAGGAAATGTTAGAATTGATGATGGCGTGTATTACATAAATTCTCACGTATAATTTTTTTTTAATAACACTTCTGACCTTTTTTCTCAGCTAGTGAAACCATTTCAAGTCATAGTAAATTACTTTGCTAACCTTTGGAAGAAGCTTTAGTAAATTTTATTTCAACAGTCAGAGTGCCTGCCTAGTAAAGGGAATGAGCTTTGAAGTTACATTTCGGTAGCTGAGAAAAGCACTTCAGAAACCGAGGGGAGGGAGCCTGGCAGCATATAAAATATTCCCCATACAGAAGTGTCACAGTGCTCGGTTATTTTAAGATAGCATCTAATATTTAATGCAAGTAAATTTTAGTCTTAAAATTATAGCATTGAAATGTCTTACCTTTTATATGAAATTAAGAAATAAATTCATATATAAAGAATATGTAGATAGATTTGCAAATCTTTAATTTTTTTAATGCCATATTAACTTTCATTTTGGCATAAAGGCAGTCTTCAGAAAGAATTTAATATTTTTTTTAATAACCAACTATGACTCATGTTTGCCTGCTTCAACTGTTCAGAAGGATTTCTGTATTCAAGATCAAGCCAAAGGTATCTAAAAACTGCATTTCCTGGGAGAAGTAGGTGCCTTGTACTGACGACATTGTTTTGTGTTCTTACCCAGGTGATCGTTTCAGGTCGGTGATAGATGATGCTTGGTGGTTTGGAACAATTGAAAGCCAGGAACCTCTTCAGGCTGATTATCCTGATAGCTTGTTTCAGTGCTACAATGTCTGGTTAGCAAATTTATCTTCCATCTTTCATTTTAATTAGTTACTTCATTTGAAGTACTGACTGAGCAGCTTGCTTTCATTAAATTCAGTCATGCATCTCACTGTATCAGTTTATTATAATATTCTGTGGTACGTAAATAATCTATGCTACAAACATTGAATAATTACGTTGTTGAAGCAGTATTAGTAGTTAATTTAAATGTGGTTATTTTTAAGCTGGGACAACGGTGATACTGAGAAGATGAGCCCTTGGGACATGGAGCTGATACCAAGTAACGGTATGGGACATTAATAATATCATTTCCTTTAAAGGTGTATTAAAAAAAAAAAAAAGTCCTAAGGATTTACCTAAATAATCATGGTTGTATTTGAAGAACATCCTTAAATTGATTATTAAACTAAAAGTGAATCAAGATAGATGAATTGTGAAAAAACGCTTAGACAAAGTCTATGTTGGAAATAGAAATGTTACGAAAGCTTACGACATTATTTAAAAATGGGTGCAGTGTTTTCCTTTTTCCAGTCACCAGGGACATCACCTGGCTGCCAGGACTTTTCAGATATCCTGGAGAGTTGCTTGGCAACTGCATCGGCCAGTTCCCTCAGGACTCTGATGCACCTCACGAGGTTCTGTAGACCTGTGTATGTTCAGGTTCCTCAGGCAGTCCCAACCCTCATCTCTTTACCGTGGGAGGGACTTCGGTCCCCCAGTCCCCACTGATGTACAGTTCAAGTTAACTTTTTTGTTCAGTTAGGGAGGACTGAAGATAAACCTGTGCCCGTGTCAGCTTTGAGCAAACTGGCTGCTCTGAGACCTGTCAGCGTGCCTGCAGAGGTTCGGGGCATTGACGATGCAGTGTGCCCCTGTGAGATAGTTTGGTCACGGCAGAATTTGCTCACCATCAGCACGTGTGGCTGGTAGACATGCTGCAGAGTGGACAGCGTAGCATAAGCACTGTGTACAGACAAGACTATGGTGTTGTTTTTTTTACTCACTTAGGGTTTTTCAAGATTTCATAAAAGTCAGGTTTAAAACCAAAGTGGAATCAGCATTTTTTTCCTTGTGTTTTCTAGGAAATGTTTGATAATATTGTCATTCATAAGTAGCCATATAAGTAACCATAAATAATTCTTAATGAAGTTGTAAATGTGTTCAACTTTTCGATTCAGCCTTCCTTTTAATTTATACCTTTTCATGATGAGGAAAATGCAGGAGTTAGAGTGATAACATGACTAAAATAGGCAGATAACCAAACCTGAACCTTGTTTATTTGCTGTATCCACAAATACTGCTTTTTGTTACACTTCTTGACCAAAAAAAAAAAATAATTGTTAAAGAGAATTTTGCATCATAATCTGAAAACCTGCTGTTACATTATTAAAATGTACATTACTTAAATTTAACATACAAGGATCTACAGAAAGGATCCTGGATGCATCCAAAATGACTTTGAGCAAATCAGTGTTATTGTATATCTTTGAATTATAGGAATATGTATTACACACGATAAAAAGATTTATGTTTTATTTAGTTTTTGTATTATGTTCTAGCTGTATTTCCAGAAGAACTGGGAACTAGCGTTCCTTTAACAGATGATGAACGTAGAACGCTGCTCTACAAACCTCTGGATGGAGAGTGGGGTTCCAGGACCCGAGACGAGGAGTGTGACAGAATTATTGCGGGGATAAACCAACTCATGACTCTGGGTAATTCCTGAATAATATGGGAAAGGTTTTTGTGTGATATTTTTCAGACTATGCTCCTGTGTACTTCCGAAATTACCAAAACGCATGTGATAAAAACCGGTGTTTTATCTCTTAATTGGAACATTTTCTCATTGCACATTTAAAAATTTTTCACATAGTGAATACATATACAACCTAAATTTTCTCTTGTTTTCAAAGGTAACTGTTGCTTTTTGGTAAATAGTTTGACATATGCTAGGGCTTTGGGTTTTACGTGCTAAAACACAGTACCTGATTTTGTACTTGAGCTACCAGAATCTCTTGTTGGGGGTAAAATTGTGAACTTTATGGTGAACAAAATATTAACTATATTATAAAAATATTTTTTAAAGGAAAAAAAAGTCTAAATATACTTGGAGAATGGATACCTACATGTAGGTTTCTCCTGTGTTATCCTTTTCTAATTCCCATTTTCTCCCCCACATTGCCTTAGTTGTGCAAAATGTTGAGGGGAAGGTAATTGATTAACTTACGAAAAGTCACTTAAGTTTCAAAAAAGCCAGAAAACTCTTTAACTCTTGAAATACTTCTGATACCTAAGTGTCCCAGGTTATGGCTTCTTTGGTGACATACTGTGTAAGAGGCTTCCCTTTGCTTCCAAAAGAAAGGAAATATCCATACAGTGTAATAATCCAGTTTACAGTATTACGTTAAAAATCTTGTGAGGAAATTAAATTTTAGGTTTTTTTCACTCTGTTGTCTAAGAGCAGTGGGTTTACATTTTGGGGTATATTGTGGCATTCTGCTTAGTTTGGGATTTACCTATAGCATATGTGATGCATATTGGTACAAAGGAGCAACAGCTTTTAGAAGAGCAGCAGTCTGTTTAGCAACAACGCATTTCTGTTTCTAAAGACTTCAGAGAGTCTTTATGTTTTTGTATTTGTTTGAAGATGGGAAAGTAGCAATATAAAACCAAATGAAATGAGCCTGTGTTGTAAATAACAATACTGAATTGCATATCTTTGTATAGGTAAATATACACATCTAAATCTGCTTTTAGGTGTTTGTATTTTGCATGGACTTGCCATGTCCCTGAGGAGTGTGGTGCTTCGTGCACAGCAGAACAGGTAGTCTCTGCAGTGACTGTGCTTAACAGCATACACCTCAGCAACCACTTCTACGTATAAAACTATCACCAATTGTTCAGAATATCTCGAGTAGTCACTACTGCTGTTTTGGGGAAAGTGCACTGTGTTTCAAAGATGAGGAAAAAGCTCATCTTGTAGTGGGGGAAAGTGGGAAGGACTTCCATGGTATATAACTTTGATTTTTTGTTGTTGTTCTACCTAGATATTGCTTCTGCATTTGTGGCACCTGTGGATCTTCAGGCTTACCCCATGTATTGCACTGTTGTGGCCTACCCCACAGACCTCAGTACCATTAAACAAAGACTGGAAAGCAGGTTTTACAGGTTAGATCCCAGTCTCTGTCGCTGCTGTGAACTACTGCCGACTGCATTTTTGGCAGCTCTTTGTCTTGTCATACCCAGCTAAGAGATGGGTACAGCTGTCTGCTTTCTGTGTCTCATCTGATATCCTTGATCTAAGTTCCCATTTTATAAAAATTTAAAAAGGATTGCATACCTCTTCTCCAAAGCGTATTTTATAATTATGTGGCATTCATGGTCCTGCTTATGCAAATCAACTGTTCCACGTGAGATTCAAACTGCAGAACCAGAGACTAGGTCAGTAAAATGACTTTTAGACAAAAGGATTAAATTTCCACTTTATAATTTTTAGTTTTTTTTTTAATAAGAGAAGTCTTAGAAATATGTCAAGTGTTTTTGTCCCAATACACTTTAAGAAAAAAACATAATCTTGCAATATCACTTAAGAAGCTACACAGAAAATAGCTTCTGAAATTGTTGGCCTTGAAATCCTAAATTGTGGGACAGCAAGAAAAATAAGTTTTAACTTGTTGACACCATTTTGATGGTTTCCTAAACTATGCTTGCGATTGCTTTGTTTTTTGCAGTAAGTACTAGCTGTGTAGGAGTGTGCTCCTTTAAACTATTTCTGTTTCCTTTGGTTCTTGGGATATTTCTGGTTTGAAAGTCGGTGTCCCTCTAGTACTTGTTCTGAATAAACATGGCTAGCGTTTTGGTTTGGGCCGGATTTCAAAGTTCATTTGTAGTACTTTATGGGTACTAACCGAAGATTGAATTCTAAACTAAAATTGCTTTTTCATTTTCGAAAATACCACTGGTTTTTATATGTTCTAATGCAACAATACACGTGTTGCTCCGTGTTTACTGTGTGATGGAAGATAATCCTGCTTTGATTGGTGTCATGTACTGCTTTGCCATCAGAGGTGGGGAGGACGTTTTACTGGATTTTGTTTCTCTTGTTGAAAGAGTAAGCTGTTATTTTTGGCATACCTTGTTCAGTGAATCTCTTAGTGCTTGTGCTGTGCTAAACACATGAAATGGTCCCCTGCTTCACTCTACAAAACACCTGAGCAGCATTGCTTCTCATCATGTTTTGCTAGTAAGAAGGTAGAAGGTTGTATATATTTGTAACTTCTATACTGTCAGGTTTTTATTTGAAATAGTATGTATATTCTTTTTGTTGCAGTTTTTTTTTAGATTTTGATTTATTTTTTTCAGTTATTTTTGCATAATTTTTCATAATATGGATATTCTGTAGTTACGTTATTAAATCAGAGCTATGTGAGGAAATCGATTGTTGTCTATCTGTCAGAAAAATGTAGACTTGTAGTAACTTTTTATTACTGTTTTGTTAATCCTTGGCTGTGACTCGAGGTGATGTAGGATGGGTTATGTATATCATAAAGGAATAGTAAAAGCTGAAGCATCACAGCTGAACTCTCCCAAGGAGCATCAGTTGTATATTTTTAAAGCCATTTGTATAAATTACTCCAGGACATAACAGGAGAGCAGGAAGCCCGAGGAAGCAGCCTTCTGCTGGTTGCATCGGGCAACGTATCAAAGTGTGCATGTTTTCTCATTTAATGTTTTAAAAAAAAAAAAAATTACGATGAATGGGATAATACATTGGAAGAAGATTGTAAGGCTTTTTCTCCTGTTTTGTTTACATAGCTAGAAATTAAGCGCTTTTTTTTTTTTTTCCTTCCCCCTCACTCTTCCCTCCTTTTGTATCCAGGCGCCTTTCTTCCTTGATGTGGGAAGTCCGGTACATAGAACATAATACTCGCACGTTTAATGAACCTGGAAGTCCTATTGTCAAATCTGCCAAATTTGTCACAGATCTTCTGCTGCACTTCATCAAGTGAGTTACTTAGTAGGTCTGCTGTTATTCCTGTCTCTTGCCAAGGTATTTAACCTTCGTGGATCTGAATTTTAAAGTGCCGCAGTTTTGCAGCCTGAATAAGCCTGTTGTCTGCCGCTGGGGCAGAAAAGAATAAAGCTTGTCTTGAAGAATACGTAAGTTTGCAAAACAAGATGAAGTTTTATAATACAGTGGCATAGATTGGCATGGCATTGTATTTCAAGATACTGTCTTCTAAATGATAAAAATGGGTTTGAGGATCTTCATGAAGAGAGAGATATATGTATAGGTAAGTTAGGAGTTCTAATTTTGAGTTTGAACACTATGTTAATGTAATTGTGGGCTTTTAATTCTGAAGTCTCTACACTTTTTATGTGATTGAAAATGGTGTTTGTTATGCAAAAGAAAAATCGGAGCCTTTGTAGTCGACAGAGTAGTAATTATCTTTCAAATGTTTGGTTTTTTATTATAGAAAAGCTCGAATGAGAAATGTTTCGGATTTCTCACAGTCAGTTGACACATCTGCAGACCTAAAGTTTGTAAGAAGAGCTTACACTTCTTACTGCTTTGATTTGCTTATACACATTGAACTCTGCCATTCCCACCTTGGCAAGGATACTGTGTTACTTTAACAAAAATAATGATATTTTTAGTGATGTAGTTTCTTAGTGTTAAACGGAATCTTGTTCTTTATTTCGTGTGTTCTTATTAGAATTGCACTGTGTATCTGGAAATCTAGGACTTTGCCTCCATAGATAAATCTCTGATCTCTTCAGTGCCTGTGATTTTTGGTATTGCCTGGGGAGTGAAAAATATTTAACTGCTTCAGATGTTAAAAGTTGTAGTGAAATACACATGTAGGAACATACATGTATCTAAAGGGCTTCTCTGTTACTAATTCTTTTTCTTTAACTTCTTTGTGCTGTGTGGCTTTTTTCTGATCAGTTAAGCAGCTCAGGGTTTTTCAAAGTATGTTTTTAATTGGCTTGGCTAAATTAGTGCAACACATGGATATTCTTATTTAAGAAAGGCCTATAGCTTGTGTCTGTTATATACTCATTTACAGGAACTAGCAATGCATCTGAAAGCCCAGACTATTTTTTTTTTCTTTAGGGTTCTAACTGTAGGGTAGAAGGCATAGACCATGGAAGGCATGGTCCTAATGAGAATGAAATATCTCGATGCCTCTGAGAATCTAAGGCTTAATCTAAGTTATCTAAGTCTTCTAAACAGCAAAAGACTGGGAGAGAGGTTTGCTTGGTTTGTTGTTTTTGTTTTTGGTTTTCTCCCCCCAGCTGTTGTAGTGATAATCACAATAGCCTGTATTATGGATTACGATTCCCGTGTAGAGTTCCTGAGTGTTTAGTCCTTTTTTCTGCTGGTTTGTATCGCTACATAGGAGAACACCTTTGGGCTGTCTTCTGTATAGGAATTTGCTCTGCTGTACAAAATGGAAAATGGGTATTGTTTGTGCTGAGTCAGTTATGCAGGTTTGTACAGTCACAGTGCTAGTACTTACATGAATAAACATTCCAAATGGCTTGCACTGTGGGTGCTGATGTATTTAACTGCAGGTTTGTACACTAAATCCACTCTGGTGGTTCTGCTAAAGCTAAATGCACCCCAGAGCTCTTTAGGTGCCATAGGATTAGATTTTTCTAATGCTAATAAATTTATGGTAAAGGATTTATGATTTTTAATTTTAAAACATTGACACTGTTAAGTGGTCTATATTTTACAGAGTGCAGGTTGTATTTTACAGATGTTTCAGCAGAAGATTCTTTTCTTATTAGTGCAGTCCTCTTAGTATTCATATAGCACTAAACACCTTATTGTTTTATTTGGGAGGAGCTTCATAAACGTTTTCCTTATCCTGGGCCAAACACAGATGATACCATAGGTGAAGATGGAAAATAAATGTTAGCATGTATTTCTTTTCACACAGAGACCAGAGCTGCTATGACATAATTCCATTGTACAATGCAATGAAGAAGAAGGTGTTGTCTGACTCTGATGAGGTAAGTGGTTGTGTCTTGGACATTGGCATTGAGAGATTGGAGAAACGAGACCGCTGTCTTTGTTCTGCTGGATATGAAAGTACTGGTTTCAGTCCCTGTAAGAGAGTGGGGTGGACTTCTCAGTCAGTTAAATGTTTATTTTTGTCAGATGGGGAACTGGATAAAAATCCAGCCTCCCCTCATCCTGTAGTGGCAAGAACTTTAATGGGTTTTGGAGAGCTGAGATGCCGCTTCTGAGAGATTCTCAAAACTGTCGGTCACGTGAAACGCTTCCCAGAGGGACAGGGATAGAACTATTAAGACTCAAATGATAAGTAAAGTATAAAATAACTCACCTACTGATATAAGCTTATATTTTCTTAACCTTTTTACGCTACTCATTATCTTGCTCAAAGGAAGAAGAGAAAGATACAAATGTGCCAGGAACTTCCACTAGAAAAAGAAAGGTAATGTTACAATTTTATAATTATTTATAGTGCTATAAATAATTACAAAGTAATGTAAAACTGAATGTTTTTATTATGATGTAATCTCAGTTTTTGGAAGGTTTTGAACTTAAAGTGACTGAAGTATTGTTCTACTGAGCTGTTTAATGTAAAAGCATTTCTGTCAGTGCTGCTGTGTGTTACAAATTCAGTAATTAGAATTTCTATCCTGCAGGGTGCCTTTTCCATTGTAAAACCAGCCAGGTTATCTATTATATACTAGACAATATTGTCATTTCAGGATCATCAGCCGAAGCGGCGACTCCGTAATAGAGCGCAGTCATACGACATTCAGTCGTGGAAGAAGCAGTGCCAGGAGCTGCTGAATCTAATTTTTCAGTGTGAAGACTCCGAACCGTTTCGACAACCAGTGGATCTCCTTGAATATCCAGTGAGTATTCAAGAACAGGAAGGCTGTTTTTTCTTCTTTCAACTGCGACCATTTTTCCAGTTCTTTTGATTGAAACTTCAGGCAACATTATTGACCGAAATTTTTTATCAGTGCTTTTTTGGTCACCTCGTGGTAATGTTTTTTTTGTCTCTTTAAAGTGATTTCAAAAGAAATTGTACTTCTCTGCTCTCTTAACACCTTAGTTGCAAAATGTTTTATATTCAGGCATGTCTATGTTAAGTAAATGACAGCTTTTGCAATTGGGATGCATCTTTAGTTTTCTGGGTGAAAAATGGTCCTATATGAAGCACATCTGTTTGGTTGTTGCATGTGACAAATTTTGTCGTGGATCATTTTTTGTTTTCATTTCAGAAGTATAAAAACTAAAAGTAATTTTCATATCACAGTCATCTAGGCTTGATTCAAGGTTGCCTTGAATCTCTTTTAGCCTTTTAATCTAGGTTTACGTTAAATAATGAAGCAAAGGTTTGGCATGCTTTCCTTATAGCATATCTTAAGTTTGTCTTTAAAATATCACTCTAAGGTGATTAACTTGGAGTAAATGAATTAATTGTCCCAATTAGAGAAAAGAAATGCTTCCCTTCTGGAAGTCACTGGTAGGTCTGTCTTGACACTTCTGCAGCCATTGGGCACCATAATTTTTGAATCTGAACTTTATGCCGTGGCCAACTAAAAGCAGCCCTTTGTGTTTGAGATCCTCAAATGAGTTGATAGAGAGAAGACCTTGCTAGGCTTGGGCATGAAACACTCTGCTCCCTGGTGTCACAAATCTGTTTAACCTTCCGAGGCACTCACACAGGTTCGATTTCCTCTGATGGATTAAGTTAACTTTTTGGTTAATTTTAGTATTTTAAGGTTTTTTTTATATGGATATTCCTGATCCCTCCAAAGCCTAGAAAAAAAAAAAGTTTTGTTGTTGGCTTTAGCAGCTTCCTATTGAAGCCTGTGGAGTTTTCATTATCTTAATATTCTTTCCTAAGTTGTCATGTCCCCATTTGGGAAACTGCTGAGGTTTCAGCAGGGATGTGCTAAGCCTCTGACCAGATTCAAATATTTCAACTTCATATTTTAAAGCAAATATCTAAAGCCAGTACCAGGTTTGAGCTGTTAAGCCACCCAGAGAGCTTGCAGTGGCACTTCGTATCGTGGTTATCTGCATGGCAGTGTGTCAGTAATATAACCCATAGGACACACAGTGTTGAGCTCTGTAGTTCAGTAAATCTGCTTACAAAGTGAATGGTCCTGGATCAGTTAACTTCTAACCTTCATCCTGTCAAGGATGTCTGTGAGGAGTTACGTTGTGGATGAGTGGAAAAGAGCAGAATGTCCTTAGTCGTCTTCCGTGCCTGTTTAAAGAGGATATTTGGTTTAAACAGGTTTATCAAATGCATTCTAACGAAAATGAGACATTAAGACTTGAAAAAAAAATTGCAATACCTTGTTTTGCTATTTCTTAACAGGATTATAGAGATATTATTGACACTCCTATGGATTTCGCTACTGTTAGAGAAACACTGGAAGCTGGAAACTATGAGTCACCGATGGAGTTATGTAAAGATGTGAGACTTATTTTCAGCAATTCCAAGGCCTATACACCAAGTAAAAGATCAAGGGTAAGACTTCCTTTCCTTTTTTGTTTTTTGTTTGAAAGAATACTTCTATCTGAAAAATATAGGACAGAAAAACAGTGACAGTGCAATTGGTTGCTTTAAAAATGAGTTTAATTCTTTCTGATCTTCAAACAGTACTATTTCTGAGAAAGCAGTATACCTTTGTGTTAAAGGAAAGAAATGTGTGCTGTTTAAATGCCTGAAGTTCTGATGTTCTCCAACTGTGCTTCAAAAGTCAATGTTGGAAAGTGGATCTAAAGGGAGTGAATAGGATCTGTAGAAACATGATTGTGGGTACAGTAGTGGAATTTAACTGATATTTTTGGGAAGAAACTAAACTTCTCAAAACACAAAGAGCCCTAAACTTTTTCACTTTGGAGGTTGCCCCAAACGGAAATATCCAGGTATAGAAAGCAGAGGATAGTGATGTTATATGCTGTTCTAATGGCATTTATGTTTGGCTCTTCTGAACACGAAATTAATCATGAGGACTTTATTGTCTTAAAACGCAGGGATGAATTTCTTAGTAGGTGACTGATCAGTGATTGTTTGGGCTGCCTTAATCAAGTCTTTTGGTTGCACCAAAGGGCAGGGCTTTTTGGGCAGCTCTGGATTTTTTGTGGTTTTTCTTTCTCTTCTTGATCTCCTCAAATGAAGATAAGACATTGCTTGACATTATCTTAGGTCTGGTGTGGTTTCACAGATTCTTTTGACATTCTCTTATTTTTTCATCTTTCTTCCGAACAGATTTGTATAGCAGTAAACTTGTAGCATTTTTTTATTTTACTTAGAAGTGTTAATATTCCAAAACCTGTGTTACTTTCAGTGCATGCAATGTATCTTACTTTTACATCANACTGTATAGTCTGGCACTTGGGTAGTTTGTCTGGTGTGTCATTAGGTGGGCAATTGCGACACTTTGTTTTGCTGTTGTGTTTGGTGTTGTAGGAAGGTGCCCTGTCCCCTCTTCAAGTATCCAGACAGTTAAATTCTGTGGTTTTGTTTCCAAAATTAATAGGAACTGTGCTCAAACACTTAGTCATTATCTGTACCGAGATTGATTGGGTCTGTAAATCATCCAAGGCTAGAGATTAAAAAAAAGGCAGAAAAATGTGCACGTACATAATTCTAATACGTTTATTGTACCTGTTTCAACCAACTCCCTGGTGGTATCAGTTCATCCACAAGAGGAATAGACTGATGTTCAAATACAGGATATAAGGATGCAACTTTATACAGAAGAAAATCTGATTTCTTGACCTAGATTTCTTAGGTACATTACAGAAACCTTCTGTTATGGATCTCTCTTTGTGGTTTCTGCTGAAGCCAGAAGGGGATGCATTCTGGAAAGGCCGTTGAAAAGGGACAGTTGAAAAGGTGGCTTTTCTGATTTTTCCTGTGGTGTGTGATCTTCAGTTGTAATATGTTTTTCAAAAACATTAAAGTAGTTAAAACAACCCTACACATGGTTTAGTGTAAATTTGTTGAGACAGACTGTAAATTTGCTTAAAACATTTCCATGTTAATCCCTTTACTTTTCTAGCTATTGTTCAATGGTAAGTAAGTAAGAGTAATGCTTCGGAAAAGTATCAAGCTTGGCTGGCTTNTACATTTTTTAATGAAAGGGTGTGCAAGTTTGAGACAGCTAAACAGTAGAACTTAGTGTGGTGTTTTCTTAATGCTTCCTTTGCTGCTCCCTATATTGCAGAATGATAGCACTGACATGCAAGTTCCTATGATGTGGAACAATTCTAAACTTTACTTAGAGCTATCTTAGTGTAAGTGCCTAAAATTTAAATAATTGCTAAANTTTTACTGGCTTTTCTTTTTTAGATCTACAGCATGAGTTTGCGCCTTTCTGCTTTCTTTGAAGAACACATAAGTTCGATTTTATCAGATTATAAATCTGCCCTACGCTTTCATAAAAGAAATACAATAAAGAAACGAAGGAAAA
>VZTO01021697.1:0-15857 GCA_013400615.1 Syrrhaptes paradoxus
AAAACTGAACACAGTATTTGAGCACTGAGTACAGAGGGATGATCACTTCTGATTTTAACCCTAAATCCAAAATGCAAAGCAATACCAAGGGTACAGTTATAGTTCAAAGTCTACAGCAACAGATCTGACTTCTTCCACAGCTTGATACAATTCTATATCTATAAGACACTTAATAAGCTACTCTTGAATTAAAAGATATAGCTCAGAGCAAGGTAGTCTGATAAAATTTCCTTTCTTCTTCTTCTCTCTTGAAATGTCCATTGTCTATTTATTTAGCTAATTAACCTGTTTTGCACACCACCCCTCCAACTCAGAACGTTCCCTTTCAGATAGAATTAAACACAGCAAATGTAAGGAACCGGAAAGAATCTTTTCTTTTTTGTTCTCTTCCTATTGTCAAAGCCTGCTATGCAGATGCTTTTGCAGCAATCTGGGCACCTCAATGTATAAGTTATCTGAATAACCTGAATTGGGATTTTACTGGTTGTCCCCAAGCTCACACAGCTGGGCATTTGGTAACTCAGGCAGAGTGTGAAAAGGGGCACCTGGGAATAAGTTGCAAGATCCTTCAGCAAGAAGGCAATTATTTCTTTTCCAACACATAATAAATAATAGTCTCTCTTAGTATTATCTTGATAAAGAATAAACTGTACTGATCTTGTTTTATACGGTGTTGTTCTTTAAACCTTTGCTGTATTAAATGTGTGGAAATATATGTCCATCCATGTATGCACATGTACAAAGACTACTTCAAAATTTTTCTGTTTAGAACCAGCTAAAAACCCCTAGCCTTAAGTGGTTCTAATTATTCCATAACTTTTCTTGCCTAATTACTCTTATATAGCTGTTATAATAGAGCTATGTGATCCCCAGAATTCTAGACATCTATCTAATTTTTAAAAAAAGCATTACCAGGGTCAAATATTCACCCTTATTCACTGAGCAACATCAGACTTGAATAATTGGAGATACTCTTACTATTTTAAACAGCTAAGGGAATCTCTATACCAATAATATATTTAAACCATTAGCAGTGAGAAGGTAATATTGAATCCATTAATAATTGCTATTCAATGAATTTCATAGAATCATAGAATGGTTTGGATTGGAAGGGACCTTAAAGATCATCAAGTTCCAACACCCCTGATATGGACAGGGACATCTTCTACTAGCCCAGGTTGCTCAAAGCCTCATCGAACCTGGCCTTGAACACTTTCAGGGATGGGGCATCCACAATTTCTCTGTGCAATCTGTTCCAGTACCTCACCACCCTCATAGTAAAAATTTCTTATATCTAATCCAGGTCTAACCTCTTTCAGTTTAAAGTCATTACCCCTTGTCTTATTACACACTTGTAAAAAGTCCTTTATACTAGAATAGAGAACATTCTCCATGAGCAAAGATGTACAATGTAATAGTTGTTCATCTTTCTGTTTTATATTAACTCTAGTTTTTGAAAAGCTTCTAGCAGAGTAGAAACTTTCAGAAAATATCTTTCAAACAAAGGCCACTCCCAACCAATTTCTAAATAACTGGTCCAAAGTATGATGTTAGTCTATGTGTTTAAAAAAGGCTGGCAATTATTTCACTTGTCAAACAGTATATTATTTTCTGCTTTCATTCTCAGAAATAAATTAACTGTTTTATATGACATGAAAGTTAAATAAAAAGGTAAATAAAACTACAAAGAAAATAAATCTGAAGCAATAATTTGTAATGGAAAACATATACCAAATAAATTAAGTTTATTGGTATTCTGAGGAAATGAAAACAGAATCTTATAATGAAAATAATCAGACTAACTTAAAAATAAGTGATATTGCCATCATCTTGTAAAATATCTATTCAGATATGCTTGGAGAACTTAATGCTCACCATTATTAAAGGCCACTATTGTTGCAGAATCAAAGCCAGATCAGGCAACTTTTCCCTCTGCATTTAGGTATGATTTTGTTAGAATGATACCGTTTATGTATATACTGGTACTGAAATCCCAGCAGCATCCTGAAGTAACCATCTCCGGAGTATTCTGTGTGTACACACTACAGCTGTTTTGCTTTCAGTGGTCTTATGTCACTGTTAGCTACGGATAATTAAATGTTGAGCATAGCATGCCACAAGAAGAGATTCACTGTCTAGGTCTAGTTCTGTGTGAGAACAGTTAGTATGTATTGATGAGACATTGTGGGACTTGAGATAACACGGTAACTTGAGGTAACAAGGGAAAAACTGACAACTTCACTGTATGCAAGGAAAATTCAAGTACATATGTAAAGACCTGGCCTCTTTTCTAGATCTCAATCTATAATCTCTGAGTGAGACTCTTCCCATTCAGCACTCATTGAGTTCAGTGTGATCAAATTGTATGGAAATACATAAAGTCACTCAACATACAGTCTGTCCACAGCTGAAAACTGTCTATATTTTTACACAACCATTGCAGAGTTGAACTGAAGTTATTTTCATGACTTATAGGGGTTATAAATGTGACTCACATTCCCATTCAGTGCACTCCTGCCTTATGCATCTGATTATTTGAATGGAAAAGACTATCATATTGCAAACCAGAAGGAATATTTGCCCACGTGCAAATGTCAAACTCTGTGGTCATGGACATGAATCTTGTATACTCAGGAAATTTGTACTGACATCTACAGTTTATTCATGTCCTAGCGGGGACCTTATACAAATTTGATAACTGAACATGGTATGGGCTGGCATAATCCTACCTGTGCAATTTGAATTATAATTGCTATTCCTCTTGCTTTCCCTCTTCTTCAATAGTGCATTATTTGACAGCAGAAACAGACTGTCTGAACACTGGAGATTTTATTTTACTGATTATCAACATGCAGATGCTTCCTAAATAAATGTTCTCCTGCATTTTCCATTTCTTAATATCTCTCTCCCATAGGTTAGCCTCCTTTATAGGGAATGCTGGCTTCTTAATTCCTTCACTATTGCTGTCCCTCTGACCAACTTCAACAGAGAGAAATCCTGTGCCTAAACAAAGTAACTAGAAGGGAATTTTCTCTTTCACTGTACAACCTAACTCCAGTTTCTACAGTTGCCTGTGTCAAGATGGTTGGATATCTACAGCTGAGTAGATATCAACTGATGGGTGGCTACCAACTGAGGTAGCATTTAAACCGCTGCAGTATGAATTTGAATCAAACCCATCTGGCCAGGTCCTAGCCTTCTATATTTTCAGTTTTCCTGTTGCTTTCTGAGACCTGTCAGGTAGGTAGATTTTCGATATAATCCTTGCTCTGTTTTCCAGTCTGTAGATGTCAGTTAGTGATCCCTCAGTTGTGGTGGAGTATGTCTGTGTCTGAAATTATTCCATAAAGATTTTTCTGATTATAAAGCTGCCTACCATTTCTCTATTGTCTGATAGAAACAAAATGAATTTTTCAACAATTTAAGAAACTGTACACATTTCCTTCTGTAAATATTAACTATAAAATGTAGACTCATAGAATGCCAAAACACTTTCAAATTACTATTTCAGCTTAGTACAGTAGAATTAGACCTAAGTAAGTTCTACCATTCTCCCAATAATTTCTTCAGTTGCAACTTAAAATGGCCTGATTAGATAGCAGCTCAGTCTATCTAGCTAGAAGGAAATAACTTTTCCTTCTATCTCTTTTCTGAGCTTTCAGCTTCTGTTGTATATGCATGAACTCCTAATACTGTTCCTCAGTAAACAGTCCCTTTAGAATGAATATAACTCCAAAAATAATTCTGCCACAGCGAATCTGGCTCCACTGGGCCCCACCCTGAAAAGGAGTTTATTTGCCACTTATTGGAAGTAGCTACAGTATTCTATTTTTGAATGCTATTGACACATTAACTCCCACAACCAAGTATGTAAAGGGTGTCTGCAGGGAATGTGTTTCATGGTTTGTTTATTCTTTGCTCGTTCATCTTTTGTGTTCAGTGTTAATTCAAACTAGAGTAATCATAGAGTAAACAGGGTCAATAAATGACGTTGGAAGGGCCCTCTGGAAATTGTCTGGTCAAATTCCAAAACGTAACTCAGGTTGTTTAGGACTTTGACCAACAAAAATATTTCCAACAACTGATATTTCAAAACCTCTTTGGAAAAATCTGTTCTGGTCTTTAATCACCTTCATTGGGAATTTTTTCTTTTCTTATGCTTGGTGAGAATTTTCTTTGCTGCAGCTTGTGCTTATCATCTCATGCATGCCACTGTGGAGAGTCTGGGTCCCTCTTCTTTGTAACCCTCCTTCATGTAGTTGAAATTTTCAGACAATCTCCCCTTATCTTTCTGTTCTCCAAGCTAAACAACATAGGTCTCCCAGCCTCTTCTTGTGCAACATGTGCTCCAGTCCCCAGCATTCTTAGTGCTTCTCCACTGGACTTCTTCTAGTTGTTTCAGCTCTAGAAACCTGAAAGCCAGATACAACATTCCAGATATATCTCGATAAATGTTAAGTACAGTGAAAAATTGTCTCTGTCAACCTGAAAGCTACACTCTTCCTATTGCAACCCAACATGCAGTTAGCCTTCAGCACCACAAAAGCACAAGCCAGTTCATTTTTTGCTTCATTCAAGAGAAGCCCCAGCTACTCAGCTATCCCCCAGCCTGTGCAATTGTATGGGATTATTCAAAAAGGGTTTTGCTTTTATGATTATATATTATCTCTGTATGCCTGAACAATGCTTCTCTTGTCCTCCTTGGTAGTGCACCCCTTCAACTCCCTTTTTAGTGTTCAAGTTCAGAGAAGACTACCCTGCTCAGCTAAGGAGGCTTGTGCCTTACCCACTCATTTTCGTGCTTTGAAGAGCCTGTCATTAAGGACAAATCTCATAATTTGTGCTCTTTTGCCCTTCAGGACAGATCCCCTCAGGATCCAGCCTATCAGAAAAACTCTAAATACACTCTTCTGAGATCCAAGAGATTTTTTTTATGTACCACTTCCCTCAGGATCTTAAACTAGTCTGTCTCATGATCACTACAGTCAAGGCTGTCATTAGCTGGCACATCACCAATACAACCATCAGGTCCTGTGCCAAAAAATTGCTCCTAACACACTGGAGAAATCAGTTGCCAGTTGTGCTCTCCCACCAAATCTTCGCAATCCCAGTGATGCTATACCTCTGCAGAACTCCATGGACTTCCTGATCTTCTTCTCTGTGCCTCACACTGCACAGGTCTGTGTAGAGAGGTGAGGCAGCAGCAAGCTGCCCATCCCACCACCCAGACAGGGAGCGGGGCAGGTAGGGGGGAGGTGGGGGCAGCCCCAGCCCAGAGCATCGAACATCTCCCTGGGGATGGGGATGGACATGGGCCAAGGCCAAACTGCAACATCAGCCCATAGGCAGGGGTCAGGATCAAGCTCAGCAAGGGGAATCGGGGTCAGACACAGCCCTGGGATAGCTGGGCAGGATCACTGGGGTGATGTCAGCCTGTGGATCAGGGACAGGTCCTCTGTGCTCCTGGGAAATTGCCTTCCTTTGCATTACTTTGTCCAGGGGGACGTGAGAGCCTCCCCTGCATCTGTCTCTGCCAACAAGTCCCCCCTGTTGCTGTAGCTCAGCAGCCAGGTCCAGGGGGCAGGAGGTAAGACTGTTGCAGAATCACTTCATTTGGCTCCCAGGAAGGGATAAATCTATAAAATCACTCATCAGTACCAAGAGGCTCTGAAGCCTTGTTCACTTCAGTGGCCTACAAAAAGCAGAGAAGGGGCAACAGAAGAAATTCTACACTCCCTTTTTCTTACAAACTTGTCAAAAACTTGCTATCCTGCTTTCTACTCCACAAGGAAGAAAAAGGAACCCTAACAAACTTCTCTAACTCTGGATTTATAGCGACTTTTAGCATTATTGTCACTTTAAAAAGAAAAGAATCAAAAACTCTGAATATGATGATGATGATGATGATCATGATTGTTGTTGTTATTACTGTTTTTAACTTATCCATTAAATTAGACAAACTCACATCCACAATGACAAAAAATTCTGGAAAATATTTAAGTAAGTACACTGTATCAGGCCTTATTAAAAATAGCATTAATATTAAAGCTCAATGAATGCAGAAATACTGAAAGTGCTTAATATATATTTTTATTGTTTGTTATGTATTATCATAAAGAAAATGCAGTTTATAATAGCAAGGCCAGAACAGAAATAGAAAGCCTCAAAATACAGATTCAATTCTTAATGTTTGTCAAAAGACTAGATCTGTTTTATTAAATTGGTATCGTTGATCTTTGTCACCAATACAATATATTAAAATGTTTATGCTTAATATACTTTATGAGTTCTATTAAGGCATTATTGTAATATAGATCATTATTTTACTGTCTCATTTCCATGATTGTTGTTCTTTTTTTTTTTTTTAAGGTTTCAATTACTTGTAAAGCACAAAAATTGAGTGGTCAGTTCAGATAAGCATAACAACAACAACAATAAACTAAATTGCACAGGGAACTGTAAGAAATGGCAGGCAGTAGATATTGCTCTCTTTTCTGGATGATAAAAATGAAACCTGAATTGTCACATCATTAATCTGTTTCTGGTAAAACTAAAAATAGTGGAAATCCTTTGGTGTGATTGTAATATTACAACCCTGTTGTTCTTCTTAAATACTTTAATTGCTTTCATTTAAAAATTAACTCAATTAGATAATTTAATTTTAATTAATTTTAATTACAGAATTTTAACTATATATTTCATTGCTAAGGAGGACTAATACCCACATGTCTTCTCAGTTTATGAAGTTTTACACATGTGACATTATTAATATTAAGATACTATTGCTAACACATGTATCACCGTAGAACAGGAAGACATAAAACTTTTGAATCAGCAGGACATTTCTTTGAGTTTTCAGCATTAGAAACCCAGTGTAGCCTTGCAGGTTTTCCATCTGCAGTTCATAATTCTTATATAAACAAAATATAAAGCTTGCAAAATTTCTTGTTTTTCAAAGCAGTCAAAAAGTTCAGAGCCAATTTTTTATGAGTGCTAACAGAGACACAGTGTGGAGCCATGTCAGTTTACATCAACCAAAAATCTGGCCTCTGAAAATGAAGAGTCACAGAACTGACTGCAATGTTATTGTACGTTATTTTAAGCCCACAAATGAGTTTGATGTCAGTGTATTAATTAATATAAATGAATCAACAGATAGAAATAAAGTAGATGAGAATCAAGACCACCTCCCTTCCCCAGTGCAACACAGAAAGAAAAATCTTCATGGTCACCAGTCAGAACAGCCAGTGTGTCCTGAAGACTTTCCACACATATTGCAAGAAGGGAAAGAAAACATGGCAATTATTTTGAGAAACCTTCTGACTGATGCCCCAAGAGTTATTGTCAGGGAGAAAATTACCAGTGTCTAATAGAGATTTGAAGTTAGGAGAGGTGGTGGGGGAAATAAAGTACTCTGTGTGAATCCCCCAGATGTATTTGAAGCTTGAAAGATGACTACTGGAGGTAATTTATCTTTTTGGTTGGTAGGGTCTGTATGACTTTCAGATTCTGGTTAAATGTGATGTTCAACTATTTTTGATTTGTTAGATAGGTGATATAGCCAGCATATTTTTCATCTCAATTTAGCTGGAATATTAGAATCTTATCTTTCAAATTGTCAAGGAAATATGCCAAATTGTTCAAGGAAATTTTTCTACCCTCTAACCTTTAAATCAAGGTACATTTCTTTCTGCTGACTTAGAATATTTAAACTCACTCATTCCTACATATGTCAGTGATGTGTTAAAACTGTCACACAGAAAGTCCAAGGGTCTCACACTTTCAAAGAATCACAGATGCCCTTCTGTTGCTCTTCATGTCTCTCACCAGATTCAGCTACAGGTGGGTTCTGGCTTGCCCAGGCCTATCCCTGCACACTTGGGCATTGTCTCTGTAGTTCTCTGAGTCACCTTACCTTGCTTCCACCTCAGGTATGCTTCTTTTGCGTGTTTACAGAGCTCCCTGTTCATCCATGCAGGCCTCCTGCCACCTTTCTTTGACTTTCTGAACATTGGGATGGACTTGAGCCTGGAGGGGGTGATCTTTGGCAACCATAGATCTCTCCTGTACATGTTTCTTTTTCATTATTGTATCCTGTTGGATTAATCCAAGTACATCCTTTAACAGCCCAAGTTTGTTCTCCTGAAGGCCAGAGATATGGTCCTGTCTTTTGCCCTGTTCCCTCCTCTCAGGATCTTGAGTTTCACATTTCATGGTCACCGAAGCCAGTGTTGGCCCTGACCTTTACATTCTCAGCTGGTTCTTCCTTGATTTTGAGTGTCAGATCCAGTACAACATCTCCTGTCATTGGCTCCTCAGTCATTGGTGTCAGGAAGTCATCATCAATACATTCCTGAAACCTGCACCAGCTATCCAGGTGATTAAAGTCTCCCATAAAGGTGAGGGCATTGCAAACACGAGGATTCTTCAAGTTGCTTGAAAAAGACCTTGTTTACTTCTGCCTGATCAGGCGGTCTGTAGTAGATACTGACTAAAACATCTCCCATGCTCTACTGGCCACTAATCCTGACTCATAAGTTCCCAGCTGGTTCACCATCCATCCTAAGCAGACCTCCATGTGTTCCAGCTAGTCTCTCACATCAAGAGTGACTCCCACTCCTTTCCTTCCTGAACTATCCTTCGTAAAGGGCTTGTGTAGCCCTGCAATACTGCAGTCACGTAGGCTATCCCACCGTATGTCAATGATCTCTATGAGATCTACCTCCATCCTCCACAGCAATTCGCCTGTTGCTTTCCTTCTGGAGCTGCTGCATGGCTCAGGCTCAGTCAGCTCAGGTGCTTCACTGGATAGAGCTCCCAGCCCCTTCTCAGCTACCAGGGCATTGAACCTGTTAAGGATGTTAAGGGAGCCACCAAATCCAGATGTTTCAGGACTTCTGCCTCCTCCTTCCTTGTACCCAAAGCCCAGCCCATCCTGAGACTATGGGGGTCTCTTTGTCACTCTCTGATGGGCATGGCTGCCCATCCTATTTGCAATTTGGCCTGTAAAGAGCCTGAGTGTGTAACTCAGAGAAGCATACACACATACACATGCACACACCACTAACATGTGACTGGCTACCCAGGTTACCACAGACAGGCCACTGCTTTTAGCAGCACCCACATATACCACTACCAAAGCCCAAATGAAAGATGAGTATAGGCAGTCAAGCCCTGTTCATTCTTTCTGGTTGACTAGGACTGAAGCTCACTAGTGAAAACACACATGCTTTCATTCTCTCAATTTACAAGCACATTCATTTTCACACCTCCTTTGAATACCAGCATGGCCTCTCTATCTATGTAACACCATTCTCAGACCCTGGGCTCTCTAATCAGCCACTGGCTCATGCATGCAATTTTTCCAAATGTGTGTCTCCTCTAACACACCTGCTAGTTTAGCTTGAAGTTTTCTAGTGAATTACGCATGCACACATGTGCACACACATGTACAGACACTGGAAATAGGAACAGAGCCATGTCTTTACAGTTGCTGGTACTTAGATCTCTCACACATACATACCTTATAAACTGGTTCCTCCCTTTCAGGTTCATTGCTGTCTACTGAATACACTAAAATTATATGTTTTGCACATATTCTCCTTAATAGGTTAATGCCACTGAACAGGTAAAAGAATGAAATTGGATTAAAGCCCTTGTGATTCTGAAAACTAAAATGACTTCTTAATTTCCAGTGCTCTGTAAAAGTATAGTTAATTTTTACAAAAGATTTTTACTAAAAACATGACATGAAAATTGCAGTCTTTTTAATCTGTAAAGCCTATGTGGTCTGAAGCTGATTTTTTTCCTCACAACTTTTCTAAATTGACAAGAAGAAAATTCCCTGGTTTTGCTTGCAGTGCAACACTATTTTCACACTGCTGAACTGCAGCCAACATACTATCAAAGCTTCAAGAAAAAGTCAGTGCGTCAGGTCTTTCTTCTCAGTTTAATATCCCTGACAGTAGAGCGAATATCGATGACAGCATTAAATGCCTTCTGGCAGGGCTTTGCTAAATCTGAAAAAAAACAAAAAAAAGAGAAAAACCCAAAACTAACCACTCAGTAAAAGCATGCATGAATCTTTAAAGTCAGTATAAAAAAAAAATAATCTCCTTATGTGCAAATTGAAACATGAAATAATTGAAAGCTCTGTACATTTTTTTTAACTCTTTCTGGAATATATAGCAATGAAGCAAAATCTAAGTGAATAAAATACACAATGTCAGAGTAGGTAAAGTAGAAGGTGATATGCTAATCTTAGGACAGTTCTGAATTTTTAGGAGATATAGTATTTAAGGGATACTGAATAGAATGACAGTAAGAAAGTGACAGGTATTGCTCTAATAACTCCCTTAACAGGTTTTTGAGGGGCACAGTGAAAAACACATTAAATATTGATCAAGACAGTTAAAACTCCTTCTGCTGAAAAATTGTGGCTATTTTATATACTGGTTTTAATAAGCACACCAGGATACCAAACATGAAAAAGTCATACACCCTCATTACCATATCCAGTGTAAAGTTAATGACTTTTCCAGTACTGGCAAGCTGAACAGGAATATAAAGATACTCGATACCACTGCTAGTGCCCTAGTAGGTCAGAATGTAATGTGTAGAAAATAAGTGCTCTATCCAGTGCCATCCATTTGTTTTCTGTCTCTTATTTTTACTCCTCAAGTTCTCTGAGTAAATCCAGGAAAAAATTGTGGTCCAAACCTGAGAAATATATTTTCCTTTTGTTTCAAAACTCACTAGCTGGTTGCTTTTGCATTGTTGGATGTCACATAAATAATAGTAAAAGACCAGTATGAGAAGTTACCTCTAAATGCATTCATTTTTGAATCAGAAAGTATAGTGAGTCTTGCTCACTTTGCTACCAAATATTTAAATTACCCTTCTCAAGCATTTGTTCAGAGATCATTTTCATAGAGGATATAGTTACTAGACACTTAGACAGAGCCTGAATACCAAGGACATTTTTACAGGTAAAAAGGAAGATTTTTTTAGTCTGAGTTGCTGTTGTTGATAAGGTTGTTACTGGTGATAGATTTATGGTCAAGACACAGGCTATTCACAGTGTTATTGTAAAATAATACTGAAGTGCTGCCATGATTTACCACTCAGTTTATGCAAAATGCCAGGTGGTATTTTACAGTAGCTTGNCGTCAGGTCTTTCTTCTCAGTTTAATATCCCTGACAGTAGAGCGAATATCGATGACAGCATTAAATGCCTTCTGGCAGGGCTTTGCTAAATCTGAAAAAAAACAAAAAAAAGAGAAAAACCCAAAACTAACCACTCAGTAAAAGCATGCATGAATCTTTAAAGTCAGTATAAAAAAAAAATAATCTCCTTATGTGCAAATTGAAACATGAAATAATTGAAAGCTCTGTACATTTTTTTTAACTCTTTCTGGAATATATAGCAATGAAGCAAAATCTAAGTGAATAAAATACACAATGTCAGAGTAGGTAAAGTAGAAGGTGATATGCTAATCTTAGGACAGTTCTGAATTTTTAGGAGATATAGTATTTAAGGGATACTGAATAGAATGACAGTAAGAAAGTGACAGGTATTGCTCTAATAACTCCCTTAACAGGTTTTTGAGGGGCACAGTGAAAAACACATTAAATATTGATCAAGACAGTTAAAACTCCTTCTGCTGAAAAATTGTGGCTATTTTATATACTGGTTTTAATAAGCACACCAGGATACCAAACATGAAAAAGTCATACACCCTCATTACCATATCCAGTGTAAAGTTAATGACTTTTCCAGTACTGGCAAGCTGAACAGGAATATAAAGATACTCGATACCACTGCTAGTGCCCTAGTAGGTCAGAATGTAATGTGTAGAAAATAAGTGCTCTATCCAGTGCCATCCATTTGTTTTCTGTCTCTTATTTTTACTCCTCAAATTCTCTGAGTAAATCCAGGAAAAAATTGTGGTCCAAACCTGAGAAATATATTTTCCTTTTGTTTCAAAACTCACTAGCTGGTTGCTTTTGCATTGTTGGATGTCACATAAATAATAGTAAAAGACCAGTATGAGAAGTTACCTCTAAATGCATTCATTTTTGAATCAGAAAGTATAGTGAGTCTTGCTCACTTTGCTACCAAATATTTAAATTACCCTTCTCAAGCATTTGTTCAGAGATCATTTTCATAGAGGATATAGTTACTAGACACTTAGACAGAGCCTGAATACCAAGGACATTTTTACAGGTAAAAAGGAAGATTTTTTTAGTCTCAGTTGCTGTTGTTGATAAGGTTGTTACTGGTGATAGATTTATGGTCAAGACACAGGCTATTCACAGTGTTATTGTAAAATAATACTGAAGTGCTGCCATGATTTACCACTCAGTTTATGCAAAATGCCAGGTGGTATTTTACAGTAGCTTGGGAAATAACGCCACTGTTCACTGTACCCTTCTGACAGTGGCAATGATTTATGATGTCACATGAAGATGAGAGGTTATGGAGTAAAAGAAAGTCTTTGGTTGTGTATCTTCCCCTGACATCACAATACCACTTATGTGTCTTGACATCCTTGACTTAAAGTTCAGAATAAACTGGCCTTGCACAACATTGGCACCACTTTGCTATAAAACCAGTTATATTCTACCTATGTGGAAAATTTTGGTAAAAGCAGATAATTAGCTCATTAGCATTATCCTTCATGATTTCTTAAAGGATTAACAACTATTGGCATATCCATTTTTAGATGCCTAATTTAACACCCTGTTCAGAAACTAGGTACTTTCCAAAATGAGGCACAATTCAGGTGTTATTCTTTAGCAGGCCAGTAGAAATAGACTTGTTTCTTATTAATATAATTTTTCAGAGACTTGTTTAAAATATGATAGACTAGAAATAGAAAGGGAATCAATAAGAAACTAGGGACAAATAATAGTAGAAGGATCTCTGCCAAAAGTGTCAAGCAACAAATGATAAAGCAGCGGGTAGAGGTGAAATTCTTCTGTATTTTTAGGTATCTAAACAGGTGGTGTTCAGAAAGACTGAATACCTAAATTCTCAGGAACTTCATTAATAGTCTACAGAAATAAATATTCTTGAAATAAAGATAACAACCCACTTCTTTTCTTCAACTAGGAGAGCAATCCTTTGCTAAAAAGATGTGAGTGAAGTTAGCAGTGTTCAGGTCATATGTTTCTTATCTGACTAGCTACAGTAAGCTCACAAGTCCTTGTAGACCTGTTTGTTAATTTCAGTATAAACTTCCAATGCAAACAATGCCTTTATGTATTAAAACCTTATACTTTTTTTGTGTATGTACCTATGGATCACTCACAATAACTCAATCACCTGCAGCTCCCATTGATGTCAAAAGATAAGTTAAGGTTCAATACTTCTGAAAATCAAGAAATTAACCAAGCAGCTTTGACATAGTCTGCTTTTTTTCTTTGTCACGAGACATCTTGAGTCTCTTCCCCAGTAATGAAAATATTGTGAGTTTGTCTGTGTGTGCACAAAAACTCACAAGAAGGCACTTGCATTCTCATCAGATTTTCTTCTTTCTGACTCTTCCCCTTCTTTAGCTCCTCTCACAAACAAAAGAACAAACAAATGTTCTTCTTGAGGCAAAAAGTTCTTACTGTCACTTCCAAAACTGGACAATAAGAGAAAGGATGAAGGAATGAAATGAGAAGTTTCACAAACAAACAGTCTTGAAGCAAACAAAATAATAGTTTGAGATTGTGATCAGTCTCATCTGTCAGTGTTCCCCTCCTCACAGACATCTTGATGCTCATTGGTTTGAGTTTGCTTGTAAGACTCATGTCTTCAGTCCCTTGGGACTTATCATTCATTTTAGTCTAAGTGCAGAATTAGACTGTATGACATGTACTTAGGTCCCTAAAAGTTAACTTGTAGGTCTAATATTCTGTGGTTTTAAGATTAAGAGTTACTGTTACTAAGCTCCCTTTGAATATGCAATATAAAATTTGTTTTTGTCTTATCCTCTATGAAAAGAGACTGATGGAGAACTGCAGAGGTGTTAATTCACAGCCAAATGTATCTGAGGTGGCTGATAAGCAGTCTTATATCTTTACCTTGACCATCTGTCAAGATTTATTTTTCCAAACATATGGATGTCCTGAATCTATCCTGAATTGGATGTTTATATCATGAATGGGATACATGTTCACTCTGACATGTTTAGAGCTTAGAATATTAATATAAGCTGCTTAAAGAAATTCAGGAAGCTGACACAAACCTGCTGGTGGACTAAGGAAGACCAATGCTACTTTAATATTCTGTCTGCAAACTGTGATGGCCCAAGAGCCTCATAGGAGGTTCCACTTGAATATGAGAAAAAACTTCCTTACAGTGAGGGTGACAGAGCACTGGAACAGGCTGCCCAGAGAGGTTGTGGAGTCTCCTTCTCTGGAGACATTTAAAACCCGCCTGGATGTGTTCCTGTGTGATCTGATCTAGGTGTTCCTGCTCCGGCAGGGGGATTGGACTAAATGATCTTTCAAGGTCTCTAACATTCTGTGATTTTGTGATTCTGTGAAGAGCATATACATATTCTGCTTAGCCATCTCTGTTGCCAGGGTAGTACTTTGTCAGATGGAGCAGGGCTTAGGGCAGAATTCACCTGATCTGTGCCAATCAATATGTTACTAAGTATAAATCAGTTCCATTGGACTTGATATGCATTCCAAGAAGTTTCATTAAGAAATACACAGTGGTTATGGCTAAATTACAGCAAAAAGCCCCACATACCGAAATACTAATAGTCATGCAACAGAAAGTTTTTAAAATAGTTTAAATTGCATTTCACAGAAAAAAAGAAAAATAAAAGAAGCCTCTTTTTCCAGTACTGGTTTTAACAATAGAAAATATTTAAATATATTTCTTCACAGCACACTCAATTGTATGAAAAAAATAAACTTTGTTCCAGAAGTAGTGGGTTTTTTTCTTTTCTTTGAGAATATATATTAAGTTCAGTCTGCTTTTCTTCCGTTATTTGGATAAGTTAGCCGATAACAGACATTGTGATTTCATGGAAATGATTAATGCTGTAATCTGAAGAAAGGCTGTCAAGTGTAGAAAAGATATAGATGAGCTACAGAAATGTCATTTCCCACTGAATAATCCTCCTGAAGAAGAGTAAAATTAATCTGATATCTTTATGTTAATTCCTCGGAGGGGATCAGAGATCTGAGATTTCTGAATTGGTAGATTACCATTATGACTGTGAGAAGATGGAAAACCTCTACTATAGATGAGGCATATGAATTCCTAAAAGGTGTTATACTTTCATTTTAAGACCAGGATATACTAAAAAAAAAAAAGTAAGTTTAACAATGGGTTGATAGTTTATTTTTATTGTCTCAATATTTTTTTGGAATAAGGCCATTATTCCACAACCAAACTCTCACATCTAAAAAATTGGTCTTGATGCCTTCATGCGCTAACAAAAATGAACAAACTTGATTAATTTGTGATCTAAGTTAATGCTTCTCATAAGTAAAAATATTTCTTATCTTTTTGATTCTGAGAACCAAATTCCATTGTATCCAGATGAATTACCATCATCAGTATAACTGACTTAACTGTGTAACAGGTGTGGTGAAGCTGCTAATCTCTGAAGAGGCTGAGAAGAGGATTTTGACTTAAGACATTTTAATTAAATCACTTCATTGATTGAGTAAGAGAGAGAAGAGAATCTGCTTCCATTTTCTTACTACTTTATTGCTTCTACAGTTCTAATGGAAATAAAAGCAATGTAAATCTTATTACTAGTAGTAAAATGTAGAAATATGCCTCACAATTAGATCAGGATGAATATTGTTGAATTTTTAACTGAAAAACCTGCAAATGAATTTTG
>VZTO01021697.1:15878-26255 GCA_013400615.1 Syrrhaptes paradoxus
TCTGTAATTGTTCCTCCAGAATAAAAACAAATAGCATAATGTAAGGATAAAATACTGCCATTACACAATTCTACTATTAACTTTATAAGTACATTAGTCTTTAATTACAGAACAAGGAAAAGTTTACATTAAAGAAAAGAATAGAGTAGGTGATTATGGATGGTGTTCGGTCTAATATGTGCACCGCTAAGCACAAAAATTGTTAAAACAGAATAATTACTTTTGAAAATGGAAAAAAAAAATAAGGATATTCTTTTTTTTTAATTTCATACAGTGAAACTCTAATAATAACTTAATTATTAGTATGTTCTTGTCAATACAAATGTAGTTAATCATTATTGATTCTAGCTGAAGCTTATGCTTAAAGTTTGAATGATCTAACTATTTTAGTTTCAGCAAAAGGACTGTTTAATCAGAAAACATTGGTTTTCAGCTTTTGTTTTTTTATTTTTTTATAGGGCCTATATATATTTTAAATCAATCTATTTAATGTTTTTTCACCTCATAATAGACAGTACTATGATGATAGCATAGAAATACATACTACAGATGAGAGCATAGAAATATATTCATGTGTGTTATATCAGAGAAGTTGAATTTTCTTCCATTTTTTTTTCATTTGCACTTCTGTCCATATATTGCAATCCTTTGTCCTTGTGTCTCTATTCTAATGCAGGAAACAGATTTCTTACCTGATGAATCAGTGCTGCCAAACCTCATGTATTCTGATGCCTGAACAACTCTTGGAATGAATGAAAACTGCCACTTTCTAAGAGGTATTTTGCTAAGTTTAGTGAAAAAGAAATTTTATGTGTGGATTTATAGACTGCTGAGACTTAGTTGCAGCTTTTTCTTATTCTGGTTGAAATGTATTAATAATAGCATCAATGCCAATTATAACTGAATTAATTGACTTTTTTCTTATTTTCATATCTAATGCTTTGAATTGTGGGGCAAAAGAACTTTAATTTCTAATGCCTCCAAGCATTAACTATGAGCAGTCAGCTAGTCAAAAATTTTGGTGGTCCAGAGATAACATGAGTAATATAAAATTTTTTACCCTGAGACTAGTAGTCTATTCTCTTGCTCCTTTTTTCCACCCCTTTCTATCAACATACGCATTACTTCAGAGTTGGTATTTTAACGGCAGCACTAAGAGAAGATGGAAGGATGGCATGGCTATTAGTGGTACTGGAATATTTTGGACAAGGAAGATACTTACAGATGTTTCTAGATGTTTTAGAAATTATCTTCTTTTCCATCTTGCAATTAGGAAGGGGCAAGCTCTTACAAATTTGCATTTAATGATTGAAAATTCTAAAAACTCTTACGTATTTGCCTCTGGTTTCCACTGTAGTTCCACTTTAAAGAGAACCATGAGATCCATAGATGCATCTATGATTTGCTTTACCTAGCAAAAATCTACTACAATAGAAAATACTGAAAGCTAGTATTCTGACTCATTCAGCAAGACTTCTTGCTGAGTAAGCCCTTGTCCTGGTTTTGGCTGAGATGGAATTAACTTTCCTCATAGTACCCAGTAGGTGGTTCCTTTGCTGCAACTGTTGTCTACTGCCTCATATCCTTTTTCTGTGCACTTCTGAGGAGGAGCCAACTGTCTTTTCTGTGACTTCCCATTAGGTAGCCAAAGAGAATAATAAGATCCCCCCCTTAGCCTTCCTTCCTTAACCTGGCTCCCCTGGCAACTTCTTACTCATTATGTAGTCCAGCTCCTTTATCATCTTGCTAACCTTCTGAAGCACTTGCTCCAGGACATCAATATCTTTTTTACTGGGCAGATAAGAAACAAATACAGTGTTCCAGGTGTGGCCTCCCAGGAAGCACAAGAGAGAAGAATAACCAATTCCCTTGATGGTCTGGCTCCACTCTTGCTAATAGAGCCCCATATGTCATCAGCCTCTGTTGCCACAAAGTTGCACTGCTAACTTGAAACCTCTTGAAAGTGAGTCCTGTATTAATGGAAAATAGATGAGAGCCCTGGTTTATTATGTGATTTATGTTGTCCAAAAAAATGAGAGGTACTCCAGCCATCTAGGGATTTTTAGTTATCAAAATGTGTAGCCCTGCTAGGTTTCTTGATGCTGAATGTGTGTCAGGTTCATGACAGAAGAGGTAAAATGAATAATAAAGAGACACTAATCTAGGGTAAGTCAGCCTCAGATTCTGAGTAATTATTAAAAAAATATTACATAACTAATCCTTTTTCATTTCTTCACATACGAAGAAATCCTGTCTTATTTCAGATCTCACTGTAGACATATCTTTTTGGTAACGATATGGCTGTGAACAAAACTTTTACATAGGGCTCAATGACACCATTCAGACAAAGGTGATTGCCTTTTGTTTGAAAGGAAGAGTAACAATTGTGCTGCATCACTAATCATGCAGTATCTCACTTGCCACTCCAAAAAAGTTGTAGTGGTAGCATGTAATGTTACATTTTCTACCTCACAGTGGGTTTATGTAATTGGAATAGCTTGCTGGAACTTCCATGGACTAAAAAGCCCAGCAACCACCACCCCAAATATTTTAATCTCTGGTATGCTATTGCTTAATTGGGTCAATATAATAGAAAGCAGGCATGGTCTTCAGTTTCTCCACTAAAATAATGAACCTAATTGTGGAAGGAGGGTTTAGGTGAACAGGATTTTAGACATTTTATTTCAGGTCACTTGAAATACCCATCTTGAAATTTTGCAATAAAAAACCTCTAATTTTCTTTCAATGTTGTGTCAACAAATTACACATAATGTTCTTACTGTCCCTCTTCTACTTGGTGTTTTCAACAAAACTGAACATAAAACCTCAGATAAACATTCATGAGGAAGGAGAAACTTCTTTTTCATGGGGATAATCAGGCAATGGAACAGGTTGCCCAGAGAGGTTGTACATTCTCTAAAATTTTCAAGAGTGACTGCACAAAGACCTGAGCAATCTGATCTGACACTCTTTTGAGCCTAAGGCTTGACTGGATGATTTTCTGAGTTATCTTCCAATTTGCATTGCACTATGATATGAGACTACAAGCAAACTGAGAATGGTAAAATATGAACAAATTAAAGATGGAGATAATCAAGCCTATTCCTTGACTCCTGAACTCAGTCAAATTATATTCAAGCCAACACCCATCATTTTTACACTCAAAATAAAAATAGGTTGGAACATTGAAAAGTTTCAAGTAGCCTAAATTTGAGGATATTTGTTTGGAGATTTTGATTCAGTTTATAACCGTGTATATCCAACTTTTTGGGATTTTCTAGTGTTGTTCTTTCAGCCCACCAAGTTAAAAAAAAAAATGGGCTTTCTTCTAAAAGAGAAACAAAGAGAAACACTTGAAAACTACTTAGAAATGTATGAGTGAATGTCTATGAATTTGGAAGGATAATACTCTGAACATCTTAAACATATGGGACTTTTTAATTTGGTATGATTGAACAACAGATCAACTGAAAGATGATTCCTTCCTCCTGTACATGGCCAAGGACAGCAACTAATTAAAACTGATTTGTTATAAAAGATTTATAGTTATGGAAATTAAAGTGACTGTATCAAGATTTTTTAAGAGATTTAATTTTCCTTTTTATAAGGGGATTAATAATATAAGAAACTGAATTCACTATAAAATGTAGTGCTTTTGAATACATGTAACAGTATTGAAATAAAAGGGAAGAGTTTTAAAGAGATAAATTTGACTGCAAGAGCAGGAACATATGTGTGTACATTTTTCCTAATACACTGCTTTTGAGGACTTAATATGTTTCACTATGCAATATACACAAATATAGTTCATTCTTTCTTAATGTCAAAAAATCACTTGTTAGGCAATGTCCTATAAACCTTATAATTATATATCACAAACAAATATATGTTCTCAGTTCTGTCATTGATTCAGATCCTGTGCAATTGTTAAATTGGTATGCTTTCTTTGATGAAAATGAGATATGTAATTGTCCAGCTGAAGGTTTGGTTTACCTGAATATTACTATTTTTGAGTTTATTTGTAACAATCGAGAACTTGGCTGATAGTAATGGAATACATTTTAAAGAAAGGTGTATTCCCCAAAACATTCAGCAACTGGGACAGAGAAATTATGGCAAGAGTAAAGAGAGGTAGGCAAAATGATTTTTTACTTCTCCCTCCAAGAGCTAAAAAAAACCTCAGTGCCATGGATTGGGTTAAAAACCTTTGCTCAGTGATTTTTCTGTTAACTCACTTCATTTGAATATATCTCTCATCCACTTTGTTGGAAATTGGCAGCACATTCTAATAACGCCAATGCCAAAACAGCTCTCTGTAAAGACTAAAAAAAGGGTATGTTTAATATAGTCTCTTACTAACAATGTTCACTCAGAAACATATGTACCTTATAGTATAGCTTTGACTTTCACAAGGATGCTTTGTGATTATACTGACATTTTTTCTTTTATCAGTGTTAGGCTGCCCACAGTGACACTCTGTACAATGCAGTGATAATCACTATTTTCATACAGCCTTAGGTACCTGAAGAAAATACTTCTAAAGCAATACCCACTTTGTCAAAAAAGTGACTGAATATGTGAATAATAAGGTAGAAATGAAAAGAGAAATGCTGCTGGCTGGTTCTCTTCAGGAAGATTATGTTTTTTCTGCTATTAAGAGTTATCACAAATATTGATAAGTAAGAATATAAAGTACAAACCACATCCTTATAAATATAAAACACACTTGCAGCATAATCATATACTAGAATCCTTCCCTCAGTACCAAATCGTAGGAGTATGGACCATTTCTAATTAGAAACATCTGTAGTTAAAAGTATTAGCATGTTTTCATGTATTTTAAACAGATCCAGTTCTTTTGAAGCATTAATAATGTACAACAGAGATATAGCAAAAACTTCTTAATTACCTATTTTAACCAAGATATGAACATCACCCTATGATAATTTTTGGATTTTAAAATAATTATGCTGAAATTACCATCTTCAGTTATTATTAATTCTAGTGCAAATAAAAACTTCTGGCATCATAGGACAGAATGATACAACATGTTTAGCTGCAAGCACAGTGTGTTAGAAGGAAAGAATGCAGTGTCACTGTCATTAAAAAATGAGATTTCCTCTGAGTTCACAATACCCTTCAAGCTAAAATGTAGTTTGATGTCTCATGGTCAACTCATATACTGGGGATTAAGTTAATTAAGAGTTGCCCTAGTCTATTAAGGCTCCCTGTAGACTAATTATTAAAGTGCCTTGGACCATTACAAACCTGCAGCAATAGAAAGTCATAGAAAGTCATAAAAAGGTTTTCTTATCTTATGAGCACTCCAGTACCCAGTAGATTATCTTTTGCATTAAACAACTTCCACAACAGTAGGAGATTTCATTCTTCTCTACTTTTTGCCACCTAAGGAACAGTAAAATATACCAATAAGAAATCTACATATTCATTAGTGTTTCTTTTTTATGTATTCACATCCATACACTTTCATCACTTGTCAAAGTCCTTATAGGTGAAAAAGGTCCTCTTTGTAATTTCCTATTTTTGTTTTCTTTTTCTAGATTGAGTTAGCATATATACAAACTCAGGGATTATAAAAATTAATTATGAAATAAAAAATATGTAGAATCATTAAACAGAATTTCTTCCAGAAATGTGAAGCTGTCTACAAGGTTACTGCTTAGAAATAATAGGACTTTTCCTATATAGCATGACATTTTCCCATATTTTTTTTCTGTCCTGTCTTTTAAGAAAACAGAAAAACATGGGAACTCTGGGCAAGTTGTTCTATTACCTCACCTCAGTTTTACACCAGTGTAGCTCTGGTCATTTCACTAAAGGTTATCCTAGTTGAAAAACTGTATTGTACTGAGAGGAGTAAGACTAGTGAAGTGATCACATGGATAGCATTCTTAAATATAATTTTATTTACGATATCTACATATTTCCTCTTAATTCTTAACTGAACTGAATATCTCCTAAGCATAGGTGCATTATGTCTCTGTCAACTGATTTTCTTCAGTAAGGCTGACTGTACTTGCCTGCCAGCCACATGCGTTTATCAGATGTTTCAGAAGAAACATCGAGGGCAGCTCCATGTTCTTTTCAAAACCCACCTTTGGCTTTCTCCTAAAATTTCTAATAGGTACAGCTGATGAGGACACTCAGCAAGAAAACAGCTTGAGTGAGTAATTAAATGGTCTTTTTTAAAGGGAACACTCATTTTCATGTATATTACTAGAACAGAGAAACAAGGTTGTACATAACACAGTACACTAGAAATAATGAGATTTGAAAACACTGCTGAGTATAATTGACTTATTCTTGTGTTTTGCTATTGTACTGTGTGATTTACCAGTTCGGTTTACTTGATAAATATGGGCCATTTAAGATTGTATAGTATGGATGACAATGTCCTCTCTCTCACAGGCACACACGGTGAACAAGATGAAAAAAATTTTATTTCACAGTCTGAGTATTTAATTGAAAACATATAGAAAGAAACTTCTGTATTTAAAATGCAAATTATTGTTCTGATCTTTCTAGAATATTATCTTATCATTTAATTATTAGCAGTCTTTGTTAATCATAAATTACGTATTATAAATTACGCTTTTAAAGTTTTAAATAAATACAATACCTCATTGATTTGACAATAATAACCCCCTTAATTTAGTTGTGGATTTGCATAAGTTTGCAGTGGAGAAATATTTTACAGTAGTTCATTAATGGTGGAGACAAAAGCTGCAATACTATAGCTGAATAACATAAGACTAAATTTTGTAAATTACTGACATCTCTATATGCAAAGGTGTACCCTATTAATCTGTTTCCTTCAGATTTAGAATTGTTGAAAGACTCACCTAGGACAATTCATATAGATCTGTGAAGTCTTATACATGCATTTCAAAAGCTGACAAATCCAGTTCAAAATAGAAATTTGGAGTCAGATTTGAAAGAGAAACTTATAAACAATGCAAATATTCTAAGCCTAAGAGAGCAATGCTGAAGCCCTCTGTTAAGGTACTGTATCACAGTAATTTAGGTCATTATATCACAATTGTAGAATGGTTGAGGTAGGAAGGCAGGTCTTGGTGTCATCTAGTCCAAGCCCCCTGCTTAAGCAGGGTCATCTAGAGCAGATTGTCAAGGACCGCATCAAATTAGGTTTTGAATATCTCCACCACAACATCTTTGTGCAGCCTGTTACAGTGTTTGACCATTGTCTTGTGTTCAGATGGAGTTTCATGTGTTTTAAATTGTGTCCATTTCCTCTTGTCCTGTCAGTGGACACTATTGAGAACAGTTTGGCTCCCGCTTCTTCAATCCTTCCTATACACATTGATAAGATCCCCCTTGAGCCTCGCCTTCCCTTACCAAGCCTTGTCTTACCTTGCCTTGCCTTCTCTTGCCTTGCCTTGCCTTCTCTTCTCCCGACTGAAGAGTCTCAGTTGTCCTGTCCTCTCCCGATGTGACACACGCTCCAGAATATTAATAATCTTTGTGGCCTTCTGTTGGACTCATTCCAGTATGTCCATGTCTCTGTTGTACTGGGCAGCCCAGAACTGGACAAGGCACGCAAGATAGGGGCTCACCCAGGGATGAATGGAGGGGAAGGATCAGCTTTCTCAATCTGCTGACAACACTCTGCCTAATGCAGCCCAGGATTCTGCTGGCTATCTTTGCCTCAAGGGTACATTGCTAGTTTATGATCAGCTTGCTGTGCACCAGGACTTCCAGATACTTCTCAGCAGAGCTGATTTTCACCAGGTCAGCTCCAATATACACTGGCACCTGAGGTTATTCTTTGTAAAAATTTCTGCGGTAATGAAATGTCCCACTCATGCTTTTTTTCTTTTCATGACAAAGTAACTATGGCTTTAATTTTTTGCACTAAAATAAGCATACATTTGCCATTTGAGAGGATACAACGCTGGACATGTGATGGAATAATTTGTACATTATTTATGGAAATATTACCAGAGTTACCATTGTTAACATGTTTCCAAAAGTTGACAGAAAAACAAAAACACCTGGCATGTACTGTACAAACCTAAAAGGAGATATTTCCTGCATCAAGAAAGATCACGAAAATCCCACCTGTCCAGGTGCAGTGTTACTGAGAGCTACAGTCTATCAAGAAGAGCAAACCATTGCCTGTTGTTCTCATGAGGGTGATAAAGTATTGGGTTTTTTTATCTTCCTGGTCCTCATTGATCACAAAATTGATCAAATTATTTTAAGTTCTGTAGGAAGATAAGCCTTCAGAGAAAGGAACAAAAAGTGTCCAAGGGCAGAAGGAGCAAATCAGAATGTTAATGAGAACCACAAAAGATCTAGGTATCAGTAATTCCATTAAACTGCTGGAAAGTACTGATTGTTTTCCCCCCCCCCCCCCCCAAATCAACCGTGTTAATAAGGATGTATTGGGTTTAAGTGTCAAGGTTTTGGTAGCATGGGGGTTACAAGGGTAGCTTATGTGAGAAGGTGCCCGAAGCGTCCTCCATGTCTGGCAGAGCCAGTTCCAGACAGCTGCAAGATTCATCTGCCACTGGCCAAAGCTGAGCCAATCAGCAATCTTGGTGATGCCTCTGTGATAATACATTTAAGAAAGGGTAAAATCCGCTGTGCAACAGCAGCTGGGAGGGACAATATGTGAGAGAAACATCTCTGAAGACTCTTAGGTCATTGAAGAAGGAAACAGAGATTCCTTTGCAGCCTGTGGTGAAGTTCATGGTGACACACATTGTTCCCCTGCAGCCCTTGGAGGGTAACGATGAAGCAGATATCCACCTGCAGTCCATGGAGGACCCTAAGCAGGAACAGGTGGATGTGCCCCAAAAGATGCGGTGACCCTGTGGAGAGCCCATGCTGGAGCAGGCTCCTGGCAGGAACTGTATCCTGTGGAGAGAAACTCATGATAGAGCAGGTTTTCTGGCAGTATCTGTGACCCCACAGGAAACCTATGCTGGAGCAGTCTGTTTCTGAATGACTACACCTTGTGGAAAGAAATGCATACTGGAACAGCCCATGGGAAAGATCCACGTTGGAGAAGTTTGTGAAGGACTGTCTTCTGTGGGTGGGACCCAAATGCTGGATCAGGGAAGAGCGTGTGGAGGAAGGAGTGGCAGAGACAACATGTCTCCTGGGTTTGGCTGGGACAGAGTTAACTTTCCTTGTGGTACTTAGTAAATGAGTATGTTTTGGATTTATGCTGAGAAGAAGGCTCATAACATGCTGATGTTTCTAGTTGCTGCCAGGACAGTCAAGGACGTCTCAACATCTCTGCTGTGCCAGTGTCTGCAGGTGCAGGAGAAGCTGGGAGGGAGCACAGCCCCAATTACTAGCCTAGGATTCAACCTTAGGTTTAGGATAGAGGCCCAAATAGATCAGTGGTGTATTCCATATCATACATGTCGTACCCTGTATACAGATGAGGGTCTGTTTTCTCTTTTTGGTTTGTCTTTCTCTCACTGTTTTTTCTCTTTATTGGTCAGCTCTTGATCTCTCATATGCTTGGACTCTTATCTCCTTTCCAGGATTGTGGTTTTGGAACTCCGCTCTGGGATCATTAGCTGGGAGCCGGCTGAGCCTTGGTCATCGGGTGATGAGCAGTTTTATTTATGGTGTATCACTCATTTGTGTATTTGTATATTTGTACATATTACTATTGTCATTCTTTTCAATTTTATTGTAGGTTAGTTATTAAATTGTTCTCCTCTCAACCCATGAGTCTTTACACCTTTAATTCTCTCCCCCATCTGAGGGAGGGAGGAGGGTGAGTGGCTGTGTGGTTTTAGACTGCGAGCTAAGTTTAAAAACACAACAATGTGAATTTAAGCCTGAGAAAAAGGGAAGAGTGGGGGAGAAGGTGTTTTAAGGTTTGTTCTTTTTTCTCATTATTCTGCTGTGATTAAATGGCAATAAATTAAATTATTTCCCTAGATGAGTCTGTTTTGCCTCTAATGGTAATTCTAGACTAATCTCCCTGTCCTTACCTGGACCCACAAGCTTTTCATCATATTTTCTCCCCCAGTCCTGCTGAGGAAGGGGAATGATAGAGAGGCTTGATGGGTGTCATGGGTGAAGCAGAGGAGAGTTAATTTTTTTTTCTTTCTTCCTTCTCTTCATAAATAGTTAGCAAGAAGCTATGTTTTGGATTCCTGCTCAGGAGAAAACTGATAAGAAGGAACGTTTATAGTTATTGCTAGGATACTCTCAAGGACAAATACATTCAGCCTCGCTCCTCTCCACAGACAGAGTGGGGGGGGGGGAGAGACAGTCCGGCTTCTAGCTTAGGATTTGCTTTTAGGTTAAGATTGAGAAGCAGACTGACCAATTATTCTATCCCATACACGTCATACCCAGTATATAGGT
>VZTO01021697.1:26552-38793 GCA_013400615.1 Syrrhaptes paradoxus
TTACCTCAACCCACGAGTCCTCTTTGCCATTTACCTCTTTAATTCTCTCCCCTATTATTAAGTGGGGGCAGGGGCTGTGTGAGCGGGTGTGTGTGGTTTGGCCCTCAGCCAAGGCCTAACCCACCACAATGGGAAGATAGCAGCTAGTCAAGGTCAACCAACCGCAAAGAATCACGAAGCTTAAGACTGTGCATTTTTTTAGACAGAACAAAGGAATCAATTATCCCTGTTGAAGACCTCCCAGGTCTCAAGAGAGTTGAGGTATTTATATATTCAAACAATTCTTAAAAGAAAAATAATATAAAATCAGACAATAACTCCTGATTCTTCAAATCATCTCATCATAACTTTATACATCCTGCAGATATCCTGCTATATCACACGTGGTCCTAAAAGTCTCACACATGGCTGCTTGTTCAAATCACACAAAGCCACAGCAACTTTAAAGAGGGAAAAAAAAAAACCACAAGGAGAAGCAGAAGAAATCAACAAAGAAGAGAGTACTTGTCTACTCTTAGTGTCAGTTGTCTATTTCACAATTTAAATGGCCATGGAGTCCCTGTTTTTTAAAACTTTTTCTTGTGCTGTACCTCTCAATCCAGTGATCCAATTGTTTACTATAGTAACAGCCGAAGACTTTATGGTTTTGAGGTTGAATCTGTAATAGTTTCTTTATATGGTTCCAGAAATAGGTCTAGCCTGATCTTGGAATGATCAGGACTGTTAGACCCTTCTGACACCCTGTAAAACTACTTACATGCCTAATAATTAATAAAGAAAAGATGTGAGAGGAAGTCCTAGTGATTACAGGAGGAAGCCTATCTAGTTAAATTAAAGACTGTGGTGGATCAGCAAAGCAAATGAACCCACAAGGAATGCCATAGGCAAGACTCAGAAGAACTATCAACTTTCTAAGCATATTAATGGGAGATTCTTCTGTTTTCTTAATTTCCAATAAGGTCTATTGGAAAAACTAAAAACTAAAATGTATTTCAGTTTTTAGGCAGCTATTAGTCATAAGATTAATCACCCTGATAAGGCACCCAAACAGTCTTTGCTGCCCTGACTGGTATCAGTTCAATGCAGAAGGATCAGCCTTTTCAGCTGAAATGAATCCTCACTGTTGCCCAGCTGACATCATCCATGACGACTTGACCTAAAGATTCCTCACTAACATGATTACCCTTCCTTGCTTTAGCATTTTATACACTTCTGTGCTGGTATTTTCCCTCCTAAATCCTTCTGCACCAAAGAATTTCATCTTAACAATTCCAGCTCTGTAATTTTGTCTTTCTAACTTTTCCACACACTTTCTCACATCTCTCTCTTAGCAGTGTGAATCAAGGATGGACAGTTGTGTCTTATCTGAGTTGGTCTTTGGACTCTTGGATACGCAACCACTAAAATAGGGGGGAAGGAAAAGCTTAGAACGGGTAGTTACAACACCCTTTCTGAAATTATTTATTAAGTAGATGATGGAAAGCACAAGTGAGGAGACAAAGGGGAGTAATAGTTGCCTTGAAGTGGAGGTATGAAGAAAAAGTACAGTGTCCACTGCTGTCTTCAGAAGTGTTTGGTCCCTTAGGACATCACCATAATAAAATTTTTAACAAAAGTGTATTGTTCTCAAAAGTGAGATGGGAGAGAATGCTAGGAGAAAGGAAGGAGGCTGAAAATCAGTAGGGATAAAAAAGAGAGGTGAGCTAGTTTTTGTTTTTGTAGTAATTTGAATGTTATATGTAGATTTTAGAAATCTAAAATATTAAAGAAATAAACAAATAAGCCAAGCTTATGAAACAAAGTGTTAATGATTTATGCCAACAGATCTTGTGACAGACTAACATCATAGTTTTGTGTGACTGCTTATTTATTATTCTGTTTTTTCTCATTAAAAAACTGCTTCTCTATGTTTGTGTTCTACGTATTAATCCACATGAAAACTAGGGAGAAGGATTTTGAAGGATAGGAAATACTGAAATATTCTTTTTTAACTGTTTTATTAAAATGCTGAATATGAACAATAAAACTCTGTCAGGAAGTGTGAGCTCTGACTAGTTTAGTAAAAACTTGGATTTCCTGATGTTTAGCTCAAGTCACTGAATTTTCTTGCCCTGTGTTTCTGTGTTTCTGTGTTTCTTTGTTGTGCACTGTCTACAGAAACAGCTTTTCACATCTACGGTCAAATCTTCACAAGCAGCACCTTCTTACCTTACTAAAAAATATCTCAATATTACTAATTTTACCTGGACGTATTGCAAAATTTATTTTCAATTTCTATTTTTTTTAAATTATGTTAGGGAACCTTCAGGCAATGTATCTATTCTAAAGAGACAGTAAGGCTTCACAGAAAAATTCCTGAATGCTAATATTGACTCTTACATTGACAAGAAAATACCTGAGGTCTAATGTTGGCCATTTTGTTGTTAGATAAGTCCTTAAATTTTCTGGGTTTTTTTCTCTGTCTGCTGTAAAAATCTGATTAATCTCCACCTGTGGAGAAATTTTAAAATGTTGAGGTTTAGTTCACTGTATTGGGTTTGTGTGGCGGGGTCTTTGTATCAGGGGAGGGGCTACAGGGGTAACTCCTGTGAGAAGGTGCTAGAAGGTTCTTCAGCTCCAAGTTGAACCTGTCACTGGGCAAGGCCAAGCCAAGCAATGATGGTGGATCTGCCTCTATGAAAAATATATTAAGGAATCATGCAGTTCATGGTGGAGGGTCAGGTGGGATGGCACGATGCCAGGCCAAGAGCTGGGAGCACTTCAGGAGCCAGCTGAAAAACCTGCAGCAGAGAAAGGAGCGGGGTGTGAGAGAAAACAACTATGCCGACACCAAGGTCAGTGAAGAAAGGAGGGGGAAGAGGTGTGCCAGAGCAGAGATCCCCCCACAACCCACAGTAAGATGGAAGGCTGTCCTCCTTCAGCCCACGGAAGGTAACAGTGGATCAGAGATTCCCCTGCAGCCCCTGGCGGACCGCACGCTGGAGCAGGTGGCTGCACCTGAAAGAGGCTGTGAGTGGAGAACTGCAGCCTGTGGGAAGGATTCACATTGGAGAAGTTTGTGGAGGACTGTTTCCCATGAGAGGAACCCCATGCTGGAGCAGGGGAAGAGTGTGAGGAATCTTCCCCGAGATGAGGAAGGAGTGGAAGAGATAACATGTGATGAGCTGACCAACCCCCATTCCTGTTGTGTTGTGCTGCTGGGGAGGAGATAGAGAAATCTGGAGCAAAGTTTTTGAGTCCAGGAAGAAAGGAGGGGTGGGGATGTGTTTTTTTTTAAGATTTGGTTTTGTTTCTCGCTATCATGCTCTGTTTTGATTGGTAACAAATTAAATTTCGGGGTTTTTTTCCCCCAAGTCAAGTCTGTTAACCTATGACCACTGGTGAATGATCTCTCCCCGTCCTTGTTTCAACCCATGAGGTTTTAAATTTTGTTTTTCCGATTCTCCTCCCCATCCCACTGAAGAGGAGTTGGAGGGATGGAATGTGTGAGCAAGCAGCTATCTGGCGATTATTGCTGACTAGGCTTGACATTCAACTACATCAGAATTGTTCCTCTGCTTTGAGACCCACAATTTCAGTTAGTGTAGGCAGTCATGACAGTGGTACAAGCAAATTAGTGTTCTTCTGGACATAAGCATACAAGAAAAAGTAAGAGTAATCATAGTGGTGATAGAGAGCACCTGAACAATCACTAGGGTGTAATGGTTCTGCAGTCATACTCTTCATCTTTCATGGATCAAAGAAGCAGCTCTTAAAGCAGCTGTTGCTCTTGTGCTCCTGCTGTAAACTCCTACCTACTGCTGCTACCTCTTCAATCAGCTAATACAGTGAAAATCTCAATGAAAAAATATCTTTCATGAGATTTCCTCACAAAGTGACTCTTCATGCAGTTTTTGATAGAAGACAGAACCACTGGGGACTATGTAATATAAGCACAGTGAGGCATCGCTAGCAATAACTTTGCAAGTCTTTTCATTGCTCTTCTCTTATATTCTGATAGCTCTCAGCAGTGCTATCTAATAACTTTTGAAAATATGTAGGCAAAAAAATCCAAGCAAAGGCACAGAAGAGTTTGTGACTAATATAAAATTAGCTATATTAACTGCTATTATCAGCTAATATAAAATTAGTTAAAACAATTTCCCTTAAAGAATGATTGAGGATTTAAGACCAATAACGAAATCAGGAGATGGTGACTATGAGAGAAACTGAACTTGCCCTGTGGTTTTGACATTTTTTCTTTTATTTACATCAGTAAATCTACTAGTTTGGTCCTTTCGTTAGTTCTTTCTAGGGAATTGCTTTGATGCCAACTGATAAATGATTGCAACTAAATAAAATGCAAAGTTGGTGTGTTCTTGTTTAATGAGGACTGCAGTTTTACTCTAATTTGATTTCTCTGTCCATCACCCTCGTCTCTCCATTTTTTCTCTTTGTCCTAAACCTAACATGAGTTCACCAGGACAGAAGATTAGTCATTTTTAAGTAAAAGGTGGGAATGTTTTTGCATTATTCATATATTGCTGAACACAGCTCTCATTCATGGCTGAATCTGTTTTTGTAGTAAAACAGTCCTAAAAAGCCACCATATTTTAATTTCTTGTTTCTATATCTGATATAGTCACTCATCCATCTTACTGCAATTAAATTTGTTACTTCTTGGAAGCATGGTCTTTCGCCCAGATTTGATCCTAATTCCTATTCAGTCACTAAGCAATTCTTCAGTGTCAAAAATAATGAAGAATGAAAATAAAGGATATTCCTTCTTCTGTTTCCAGATATAATATCTCAGGGAAGAAGGTTAGATTTATCCCTTTCATAGATTGTTTCAAAAGGTGACTGAAGCTCACCTACAGGAAGAGAAACTTTGAGATTACTTTTGAAGGGGGTGGAAAATTTTTTGCTAGAAAAAAAGGTCTACAACTTTCTCAAAAAACTGTCATCAAGTCAATGCATTGAAGACTTCTCCTGCTGGGAAGAGGACAGGCAATAAGACTTGTTATTGAGTTTATCATTGATTTAATTCATTGACTTGTTCGTGTAGACTGGGGAGAGAAGAAATTGAGAAAGAAGTGAAAATAATAAAAAGGTAAATACTTATTAGCATTTTTTAGATTATCTGAATATAGTATATTTCTCACATATATATAGATATCACTACACGGAAATAACTATATTGCTTATGTATATCTGTATGCAGAACCACCAGCTGGAGTCAAATTCTGACAAGGTCCTTTAAAGGAATGGCTGGTGAGAATTTTCTCTCACATAACTTTGTGTGTCGAGTGTCTAGCCTGAACTACACATCTGGGATCCCTCTATAGACAGTAAAGACTGAGTGGCACTTCTGGAAGGTGAGTCGTTCAACCTTCCTTAAACATCTGTCTTCATAGAGAACTGAGTGATAGGTACTCATCTGTCTCTACTGCGTGTCAAGGGAAACTTAACTATTGGCTTGCCCTTGTTACCTATCTTCTTGATGGCCACCTTTAAGTAAGATGAATCCTATTGTCAGTATCAGTGTAGGAACTGTACATTCAGCACGTATATGTGAGGTGAATGTGTTTTTGTCTTCCAGAAATACTTATCTCTCTCCATCAATTTTGAGAGTCTACATAGCTAGATTAGACTTAACTTTTAGGCATCTAGAGTTCAAGTGGCAAACAACAAAAACATTGTAAAAAATGCTGTTTACCTATAAATTCTTGGTTAACCATCACATCATATCTTCTTTGCTAAATACAGACTTCATCACTTAGTCTGTTTTTTGATAAACTAATTAAAAGTATTTTAGTAATATCCTAAAGAGCAAGATGTATACTCTCTAAACATTTTGAACACTTCGCAAATATTCTGTAAAATCTGAAGTGTGGAAATAGATTAGTAAATAAACAGTATAAATTGTAGCTTTTCAGGTTTCTGAAGTGGAGAACACAGTTTCTGGAGTATTATACAAAGCCACAATGCAAGTAAGGAATTATGGTTAAAATATAAATATGGTATTTTAGAAGTGTCCATTGGTAGCACTGCCTATCAAAAAGCCAAACTTCTGGCATTCTGCTTAATGAAATCTGTTAGTTGACAGTTGCAAAGACTCCAGAAGATAATAAAATTTGCATAAATAAGTAAATCAGTTAATATATATTTACCTACATTATTTATGCAAACCTTTGTATAGAAAGTATATATAAACTCAAGGGTGTAGTAGAAAAAATAATATTATACTACCTACTGAAGTGTGGAAATGCTGACAAGAGTGTTCATCTCTGAGCATTTTATGAAAGGAAATAAAATCTTATTAACCATTATCGAAAAACTATTGGAAGTATTTTAGCTGCCTCCTTAAATCTTAAAAAATAATTTGTTAATAGAATAATTTAAATATTGGTTGAAGTAACTTCAGTCTTAACTGTTAGAATCCAGATATCCTATTTCCCTCACTCCCCAACTAGTATGCAAACAGGCTGCTAAAAACCTGGTGGTTTCAATATAAAAATAATCTTATGCTGAATCTTGAGTATCCTTTTTGAAACAAATCCAATATTTGATTTAAATACTTCATCATCAATTATCAGGACAGTTATAAGATAAGCCTCTTCATATTTTTTTTTGAGATCACAACAAAATTAGATAACTCTTCAGCACATAATAACTTTGCTTAAACATTTAAACTATATCAATTTCTTGCAATGTTTTGCTTTTATAGGTAATTGATTCCCAGAAAAGTTTTCTGATACATTTGGGTAGTCTAGAAAGATATTTTTTCTCTTTTACATTTTTCCCACAGTCCTCAGAAATACCAGGAGAAAAAAAAAATCTTCTGCAGACAATGTCATAAGTCAATATTTAACATTCTGAAAATCATAGGTTGTATTTCTAAACTCATATATAGATTACTTAATTCCAGCAGTATTTTGTATACAAAGGGTTGTAACAACATAAGTAAAAATTACTTGGCAAAGACTACCTAAGTTCCTCTGGATGTTTGATGTTTATGCCGATTTTAAGTTAACAAGGTCATCATAAAAAAAAGTGTGAAAGAAAAAAAGACTGACAATTAATAGATAAAGTTTAAATAAAATTAAATTTATTCTGTTTCTATCCATCACCTGCTGACTTCTCCCATCTCATTTAAGGTGTCATTTATTGGCAGTAGAGTTTTATGTTCCTCTCAGTATCACCTTTGAATTAGATTTGTTCTTTAGGAACCACACCACCCTTGTAGTTAAGATTTTACTTCTCCATTTCAGAAATTTAGAAAAATTATGATCTTGGCTCTCCTGGTGAAGAGCTGAACCTTTGCTGATTTATGTAGCATTCTAAACCGAAGACTTCATTTCTGTTGTGCCTCCTGTGCCAAGATCTCCACGAAGGACATTCAGTGGACAATGAGAGCCTGTAAAATAGCCTTTTTCTTATATTTAAGCAGTTCAAAAATCACAGTTTTCGTTATTTCAAAACGGATTCTAAAATATTTTTTTCAGTTCCTTACCATTAAACAGTAATTTTGTTGAATTTCATGTTACTGGTGTGTGAACTCTTAACATATCTGTAATTTTTTTGTGTTTCTTTGTCAGAGTGCTGAACAATTTTGATTAGAATAAATCTCATTCTGAGTTTACAAACTTTCACAACATTTACCTGCATTGTCTATTTTGTGAGCCACGTAGGGTCTGTAGATGAGAGTAGAAGCATATACAGAAATTTTCACTCCACAGGTTTGTTTTGCTTTGTTTTGGGTTTTTTTGGCTTTTTGCTTTTCTTCAGTTCTTTTCTTTCCTGCTGATCATTTTCCCTCCTATTCCCCCAGCACAAAGAAGCAAATGAACAAACACATGAATCTCTCAATCTCTACAGACAATTAAAAATGCAATGCCAAATTAATTTTATAAAAAAATAACCAGGTTTAGGTTCCAACTTGTTAAAAACAATGTCTGTTTTTACTGTTGTTTTGTTTAATATGAAAGAACTTTAAAGCTATTTGAACTAAATTTTCCAACTCATGAATATTGCAAAATATTGGCAATTTTGTACAGTAATATTTTTTCATTTTTCTTTTTCTTCCCTGAAGTAGCTTTTTCAATATGAATTGACTGATTGATTGCTGTCTAGTTTGAAGATTATTTCGTAGAGCACATATGTACTTAACTGTGAGTGTTATGTTTCCCCAGAGAAAACATAAATCGCAAAATGGAGCAATACAGAGCAAAATAGGTTCTGAAGAAGTGGAAACCAATCTCTGTTCTGCCCTTAATATCCCCTCTGAGAACCACTGTTGGTTTAGCTTGCTCTCACTGCTGTTGTACTGCATTTCTGCTTAGTAAGTGCACAATATTTTCTTTTCCTAATACAGAAACTAATGAATAGCAATGGATTATAAGCTTGGACATGTGCCAAAAAGAGGCTTAGGGGAAATGAAAGAAGTAAAGAACCAGTGAAAAACTCAGTTAAATATTGTAACCATATCCCACTCTACATCTCTGTCTCCAGAGAAACAAGTCCAAAATAAGAATGCATACGCAGACCGATTTGCGCGCTGTTTGTGCTTTACAGTCAGGTGTTAAGGGTCATTGAACCTCAGATGTTCCTCTAGCTGGCTTATTGAAATATCATCAAGACATTATTTCTAGAAATCTTGCTTCAATGACAGAAAAGTTTTTGAGGTGGCTTCTGCATATTCCCCCTAATGGGACCCATCACTGAAAATACATATCTTTTATTATGGTGTCTAGAGGCACAACTTACCTAAGGACATATAGAAGTTAATTAATCATTGAAACTGTAGACAGATCTCAAGTTTCCTCAGTGGCAACTGTGGGTTTTAATTAGCATTTTATTGCATTGCTTAGAAAGGGATAGAGAGAATGCAAATACTAAATAATGCAAATTTAATATACCATAGAGGATATATGGAATTGCTACAATTCAGTGAAGAGTATTAAAAGTTCATGAATTTTTAAATATTATTTCTGCGTTTGTTAAACTGCTAGTTAAAAAGTATGATGGGCTTGCTCCATAACTTCAGCTGATCTTGGTAAGAATTCAAACTCCCTTCCTGTGTTTTGAAACCTACATAAGACAATAACTAATCTGAAGAATTCATATCATATTACCATTCTGTGCAGCATCTCAAAGGTACTCCTGAATGTGTACTACTCCTTTCACTGTTGATAGCTTGAGAGGAGGGGTGTCACAGTCCCCAAACTATAATATCCCTAAATGCATTCATGTCTCAGTCTTCCCCAAAAGATATAGAAGTTCTTGTAACAAATGCTACTAATAAACTCTGCAGTGCTTGCATCCGTTACAAGCTGCGGTAAGCCTAGATGTCTTTAATGGAATTTTAAATCATGATCAGGCAGAAAGCTATGACAGCTTCTAAGAAGCAATTCCACAACTTTCATGAGAGCATAGGCAGACAATATTTAATGTAATCCTAATCTTGATATCACTGAAATATGAAAAAAAATAACAGTGGTGGAGTGGCAAAAAGTAACTATAAATCAGCCTTATATTAAAAAATAAAGTATTGGAAACAAACTTTTATATGTTAAAAATAAAGTGTTATGGTTAAGCAGATGGCTTTGACAAGGATTTAAGCTGTTGCTTAAACAGACCAGAAATGCCAAGATGTGAAATGTAGCCCTGAAGTAAAAAATTGGTTTAGCAGTTTTTCCAAATCACTCACACTGAGCAGGATCTAAACCCAGAAATATTTCTTAGGTAATAAGAAAGATTACATTAACAGATTAAAAACCATGTCCATAGCCAAAGCAGAGCACAGTGTAGGTAGGTCTCTGATTCAATCAGCAAATGCTTGAAGGAAAAAAAACCAAAAAAACAAAAAACCAAAACCAAAACACACCAAACTCTAATTTAATTTAGGATGATTTTTGTATAATTGTTAAATTTTCAATCAGTATCAGATGAACAGTGACTGGACCCTAGCTAAATGCCTGTGCACATATAATACACAAATAAATAAGGCAATTTATCAATTTAACAATAAATGACATCTGTACAGTCACCAAAACCAGATAATACCATTACAAAAAATCAGTGGCAGCATTTATTTTCTAACACAGCAGTCAAGACCTGTTTTTTTCTATCTCATTCCTATTCTGTTAATGTACTTTAACATCTGGGTTAAACTTTGTGGAAAGATTATTTTCTATTTTAATGTACTTAATATTTTGAACTATAACAAAGGAATCCAAAATGGCTACAATTTCAAGATATTTTAAATATCCTATTTATTTTAAATACTTATTAAAATACATACGAATGCACAATTTATCATGAGCATCAGGCATTAAATATACTTTAGGCTCACTACCATTTTACATTGTTCTGTATGTCTTTGGGTTTCCCTTCAAAGCTTCTATCTGTTTTTGGTGCTTAAATACCTTATGAAACGCATTCATAGTTTCAAGAACAAATCCACTTTCATTGAAATGACATTAGGATGCTCAGATGTGAGAGTACTTTAATGCTGAAGCTATACACTGATAATTAGAAACATAACATAGGAAAAGATAACAATAATATCTCAAGCTGGTGGTAATGGAACCTTTGAGAAATGTGGTCTTATTTCTTTCACAACATTACCAGTATCTGCACCAGTTTAGTTTTTTTCTACTTCTAATCCAGTTAAGTGGTCTATTGTCAAAAACAAAGGGAGCACCATAGTTTCCAGGTTAGAATCCTTTCCATTAAAATTAATTTAAATCTTTTGAGTATTATATATAACACAGTCATTTTAAGGTCTGTGTTGATCAGAGAGCAAAAGACAACACAGATGAAATCCTATAGAAAATATTCCTGTGATGACAATATTGAATTGCATACAGAATTTGATTGTGTTTCTTTTCTATAGGCCATAGAACTAAATTAATATACTGAAGCTGAAAGAAATGAAATGTTTCAAGTACCAATATCCTACATGGGGCTAATGGTACCTGCCATACTGGCACACCAAAATTAAATTAAGAGCTGGAATTTGTCTGGTTTCATTTGTTTGAAAACTTATTTGCAGTATGTGGCACCTGGCAATCTGCCTGATTCCTTCGAATCTGTAGTTATTCATTACATATGGTTTGTTTCCTAATGGTGCCTATTCAGTCAGAATCTGTATTTCTGAAATGCTTTACATTCCTCAAGACAAATGAGATAAGGTGCCTGTAATGCATATTCCCTTACTCAGTCTTAGTCAAAGCTGTCTGCTTTTACTTGGATGCAATGTTGTGAAGTGTTCTTTCCTCCCTCACCTTCCATCATATAGTCCATGTCCTTAAGCAGTGAGGGTCCGGCAACCTAATTCTTTTCTGCAGCACACCTCTGCTTTCTATTACTGCATATGTTCTTAATTATTTTCTTCTTACAGTCCAGCAGGTTCAAGATCTTCCTGCTGCTTATTAAGTGAGAAATCTGTTTGTGTAATAACTGGTAAAATCAAATTAAGGAAGTAGAAAACAATTCTGTTTCTGTTCTGATTTACTCGTAGCAGAACTAATTACTACAGTGCAGTTCACCTCTATGCCCACTTTGTTTATTCTGAGTTATACAGGTTGTAGAAGTACCAACCAACTTCCCAAGGTATATCTAAATGCATGCAAATATTATTCTCATTAATAGAGGATCTTATCAGTTTTATATTTATCCATTATTATCTATTTTTATCCACTTATTTCTCAAAGTAATTAAAAGAACTTGTTCCTTGGCTCAAAAAAAATAAAGGTGTGCTTTTCGTTCTTCAGGATCCAGTTGAGATCTTTAGTGCCAAATTAACCAAGAGCAACGTCCAAAATAAAGTATATGAATGTGCATTTTTCACATATACTTCCATGATTGCATCTCACTGAAAGGAGCTGAGGGGAAGGAATCAGAGAATCATAGGATGGTTTGTGTTGGAAAGGACCTTAAAGATCATGGAGTTCCAACACCCCTGCCATGGGCAGGGACACCCTCCACTAGACCAGGTTGCTCAAATCCTCTTCCAGCCTGGCCTTGAACACCTCCAGGGATGGGGCATCCACAACGTCCCTGGACAACCTGTTCCAGTGCCTCACGACCCTCACAGTGAAAAACTTCTTGTGGTGGGTTGGCCCTAGGCTGGGGGCCAAACCAAACACATCCGCTCACACAGTCCCTGCCCCCACCCAATAATAGGGGAGAGAATTAAAGACGTAAATGGCAAAGAGGACTCGTGGGTTGAGATAAGGACAATTTAATAACTAAACTA
>VZTO01021698.1:0-15273 GCA_013400615.1 Syrrhaptes paradoxus
TTGTGATTCCCTGAAATGGAGCATGGGGTAGGTGGAGTCAGACAATGACATGAGGAAACAATACAACACAATTTTCTTTACCTCAGCAACTGCAAAACAAACATCACGAATCAACTTCTCTGAGGCAAGCACCAAATAAGACAGTACAAAAGAGTTGAAAAGTAAGAAAGAGGATCAGTAAGACAGAGTTAAAGAGACAGACACACACAAACAGAAACACAGAGAACATCACCAATCCCTCGTTCCAGCACGTGTCTTCTCTTCAGGCAGAAGTCTTTGTTTCAGGCAGAAACTCCTTGCATGTGGTGGTGATGGGTCGACCACGTGGTGATGGTTCGGCGGGGAGTACAGTTCGAGCTCCAGTCCAGTCCAGGACCACCCCTCACGGGGGGGAGCCCAGCATCCAGGTCACCTTCAGGGTTGACCTTTGGGCAGCGCAACAGCCCTGCATCTAGGTTAGCTTCGTGGTGAGGGGCAGCTGGTTCTCCATTGAGGAGATGACTCCAGTCCTCAGTGTCCATGCCCCACCTCAACAGATGTAACAACTTGCTAATATTCTTAGTCATGGTGGCATCTCTTCTTTAGGAATGTTTTGTTTGAATGCTATGCCCAACCGCTCCTGGTGGGGTCTCTTCCTTAGAAAGTGTTCTGCTCATTGTTTGAGACATAAACATGGATCATCCAGGAGGGGATGGGTAGGGGTCCGGTCCCTGACAGAAGTTACTTGTGAAAATTATAATTTATTAACTCCTTGTGACATAACAATTTCTTTATTTTTGTTGAGCCCTTGGCTTTTTATAATGTATTTACATAAAACCCAAAATATTTTCTGGGTGAAGTTCCTGAGCACTCTTAGTTTCTGTGGACAGGTAGCAATTTCAGGATATGTCAGCTTCTGACATAATCAATCATAGATGCTAGATCAAGGCATGCAGTAGAAAGCAGCTAATTCTGAATTCTGACTAATCTTTTTGGAGTTATAAATAGGTTTATGTCACGGTTTATCTGACTCAGCTAGCAGCAAACACCATGCAGTCACTGGCTCATCCTCCCCACTCCTGGGGAATGGGGGAGAGAATTAAAGGGATAAAGGGAAAAGAAATTTGTGTGTTAAGAACAATTTAATAACTAAACTGCAATAATTTGAAAATAACAATTATAATAATTATGATAGCAGTAATATATACAAATGAGTGATACACAGCAAAACTGCTCATCACGCAATGGCCCATTCCCAGATAATGATCCCAGAGCAGGGAGAGTCCCGAAATCACAATCCTGGAACAGAAAAGAGCTCAAGAGTCCAAGGGACCAAGAGTCAACCAAGAAAGCAAGAGAGAGAGAGCTTCTGGATAACTCCTCATCTATATAATGGGCATGACATGCATGACATAGAATATACCATTGGCCAATTTGAGTCTCAATCCTAAACCTGAGGTTGAATCCTAGGCCAGTAACTGGGGCTGTGCACCCTCCTGCACGTGCAGACACTGGCACAGGAGAGGTGTTGAAAGTCCTTGACTGTCCTGGCAGTAACTATAAATATCAGTATGTTATCAGCCTTCTCAGCAGAAATCCAAAACATAGCCTTGTACTAGCATACCAGTTACTAAAGAAAGTTAACTCTGTCCTAGCTGAAACCAGGAAAGTTTACTGCATCATTTGCAGTACCTGGAATTGATAGCATGTCTCCACTGTAGGCACTATGTCTAAAATTCCCACACATTGGACATAATAACTCTTTTAGACATAATTCTATTATAATTAAAATACCTCAGCTTTCATCAAAAACTTTGTGAAATATACAAGCCTCTCCTTTGGGCAGTTATAGGTGGTAGTTATGGGGAAATTAGATTTTGTTTAATACAGATACTTAAATTAGTTTAGAACCTGTTGCAAATCAGAATGTGCTTTACCTTTCTGTGGGACAAGTGAATGGAAAGAGGTCTCAGTCTAAGTTTTAAAACAAGATTTTCATACAAATATTATGACAACATCACAAGTAGCAATAACACCAGAAAGCACAGAGAAGCAGGGAACATAAAGACTGAGAAACAGCAGAGGAAACATTGGGTTTGGAGGATGAGAAGAAGGAGGAGGAAGAAGGAGAGGAAATGGAGGAGAACAGTTACTACAACAATTGCTACAACAATGACAATGACAATGACAAGGACAATGTCAATGGCTATGACAAGGACAATGACAAAGATGAGGAGGTCATATTCCAGGTGCTGGAGCAGAGATTTACACTAAAGCCAGTGAAGGACTCATGATGGAGCAGATGGATATATTCCTGAAGAAGCTGCAGTCTGTGGAGAGCCCACACTCGAGAAAAGGAAAATTGTGAGAAGCAAAGAGTTGCAGAAAGAAATCATTATGTATTGATGTGGCGGGTTAGTCCTTGGCTGGGGGCCAAACCACATACCCCTGCTCACACAGTCCCTGCCCCCACCCAATCATAGGGGAGAGAATTAAAGAGGTAAATGGCAAAGAGGACTCGTGGGTTGAGATAAGGACAATTTAATAACTAAACTACAATAATATTGGAATAATACTATATACAAATATACAATGTGATACACAGTGATACACAGTGATACTGCCCCTCCCCACCTGATGACCAAAAACCCAGCCCACTCTCGGCCAACGACCCCGGAGGAGGGAGGGAATGGGTGATACACAATGATACTGCCCCCCCACCCGATGACCAAAGGCTCAGCCTTTTTCCCCAGAAACTGCAATCACAATTCCCCCAAATGGGGCGGGGAGGGAGGGTGCACCACTCCTGGAGGCACTCACGGAACAGAGATAACAGCCCAAGCGTCCCAGAACCAAGAGCTGACCAAAGCGGGGGAAAAAATGACCACCTGGCCACAGCTAATGATACCCTTGGAGAGGGAGGATCCCAAAACTCACGGAATGGAGATAACGAGCGTCCTGGGCCGAGAGCTACTGGTGTCTGGGGGGGGGGGGAAGGCCTTGGGAGAGCGAATGCAGGAACCCGAAGCAAGATGATCCGCAGCCCAAGGGAAGTAAAAGAGAGAGATCTCCCGGAAGGGTCCTCACCTATATACTGGGTATGACGTGCATGGGATGGAATACCATTAGTCAGTCTGTTTCTCAATCTTAACCTAAGAGCAAATCCCAGGCTATCAGCTGGACTGTGTCTCCACACCCCAGGCCTCCCCCCGCTCTGTCTGTGGAGAGGAGAGAGGCTGAAGGTATTTTGTCCTTGAAATACTAGCAGTAATTATAAATGTTCTTATCAGCTTTTCTGCTGAGCACAACTCCAAAACACAGCTTATTGCTAGCTATTTATGAAGAGAAGGAAAAAAAATTAACTCTCTCTCTCTCTTAAACCAGGACAATTGACCATAACTTCCCCCCACCAACCACCTGTACCTGATAGGGGGATGAGGAGTCTGGAGTGAAAGAATGAAATTGAGACTAGTAAAAAGGGGAGGAAAGGTGTTCTAGTGTTTGTCTCTTAGTTTTCTCACTAAGAAACCTACTTTATTTTACAATAAATTGAAGTTAATTTTCCCCAGGGTCAGTCTGTTTTACCTATGACAACAATTGGTAACTGATTTCACAATCTTTATCTCAACTTGTGAGCTTTTTTATCCCATTGTTTCCCCTTGTCCCACTGCAGAGTGGGAGTGAGCGACCATCTAGGTCAGCATTTGTCTGTTTGACAAAGATAGTGCACTTCAGAAAGCAAAATTTGTGTGTGCTGTGACAATACAGAAATCATTACAGGTAAATCAGAATTTGTGGAGATGCACTTTTTAATCAATCTACTGTAGTGTTGAAGCTTCTTCCATAATTGTGTAGAAATCCAAAATCACCAAAGAGAAAGCAGTCCTCACTCTTCTTCAGACATCAGTTATAACACAGATCTCTCCACTTAGTGATGAAAAGGATTAAAATAATTTATAATAGTCACATAAGAAAATGAGTTCAAGAAAAGTTTTCTTTAAAGTGTGTCATTATTAAAGATAAGGCAATTATTTTAATAGCAGGTTTAAAAGTATAATATTTTTAATGGTCTAGAATTAAGAGTCTGAAACCTGATGACTGGTACAGAGGACTCAGTAGCACCAATACAAAATAGTTTGCAAGACAAAGGCCTGCAACTCTTCAAGATGATTTATTATTCATCTGTGTATCTGAATTTCAACAATGGCCTAGTTTATATAATTGTTTTCTGAAGATTTAAATAAACTTTGAGAGTGTTCCTGATCAAACAGTATTGTTGGAGCCTATTTTGCACTATTAAGAATGCTAAATGAGAAAAGCTGGATCAAGCTCTGCAGATGCATTCTATAGTGTTTGCCAAACAGTTTAGATTTACTGTATAAGCTAGCAATAGACACATTACAGCACACAGGGGACACTTTAAAGAACCAGTATTATTGCTGTTTATTGGTGTAGTTGTTTTGCAGTGTAATGTACTGCACAGTAGAGTAATTGCTTTCAAAGGAACAATAATTATCCTTCCCTAGTGAGGGTGCTTTATGGAGAAATATGTTGTCTAAAATTAACAGGCAGTGACACATTTTTCCTCTAGGTTCACTTAGTTATTTCAATTTTATCTCATTTTATACTTTTTATGTTTGAAGAAATCTTTTGTATTAACTTTGCTACTTGAACAAGGCCAAGTCATAAACTCAGGTAGATTTATTACTTTTTTCTCCATTACATTTATCTCTTTTTTGTTACAGTGAACAGCAAATATGCACAAATATCTCATTACCGTATTTCCAAGAGGTGCAAGTACATAGTCATCATAGAATCATAGAATCACAGAATCATAGAACGGTTTGAGTTAGAAGGGACCCTAGAGATCATTTAGTTCCAAACCCCCTGACATAGGCAGGGACACCTCCCACTAGACCCCGCTGCTCAAAGCCTCATCCAGCCTGGCCTTGAACACCTCCAGGGAGTAGGCATCCACAACTTCCCTGGGCAACATGTTCCAGTGTCTCACTGCCCCCACAGGAAAAAAATATTCCTAGTATCTAATCTAGATCTACCCTCTTCCAGTTTAAAACAGTTACCCCTAATCTTGTCGCTACACTCCCTGATAAAGAGTGCCTCCCCATCTGTCCTGTAGCCCCCTTCAGGTACTGGAAGGCTGCTTATTAAGTCTCCTCGGAGCCTTCTTTTCTCCAAGCTGAACAACCCCAACTCTTTCAGCCTGTCCTCATAGGGGAGGTGTTCAGCCTTCATCTTTGTGGCCCTCCTCTGGACTCACTCCAACAGCTCTGAAATCCTTCTTGTGTTGGGGGGCCCAGAACTGGACTCGACCTACCAGCCACACTTCTTTTGATGTAGCCCAGGATGCGGTTGGTCTTCTGGACTGCAAGCACACATTGCCAGCTCATGTTCAGTTTTTCATCTACTGAGACCCTCAAATCCTTCTCCTCAGGGCTGCTCTCAATCCATTTTCCACCAACTCTGTATTTGTGCTTGGGATTGCCTCAACCCATGTACAGGACCTTGCACTTGGCCTTGCTGAACTTCATGAGGTTGGCATGGGCCCATTTCTCAAGCCTGTCTAGATTTGTCTGGATGGCATCCTTTCCCTCTAGCATGTCGACTGCACCACACAGCTTGGTGTTGTCGGCAAACTTGCTGGGGGTGCACTCGATCATGCTGTCCATGTTGCTGAAAAAGATGTTAAATAGCACCAGTCCCAGTAGAGATCCCTGAAGAATGCCACTCAACACCAGCTTCCATTCAGATATTAAGTGGTTGACCACAACTCTCTGAGTACAACCATCCAGCTGATTCCTTATCCAGTGGGTGGTCCATCCATTAAATCCATATTTTTCCAATTTGGCCACCAGGAAGTCATACAGGACAGCGCTGAGTGCCTTGCAGAACTCCAGGTAGAGGACATCAGTTGCTCTTCCTTTGTCCACTGATGACAAAACTCCATCACAAAAGGCCACCAGGTTTGTCAGGCACAATTTGCCCCTGGTGAAGCCATGCTGGTTACCAATCACCTCTCCATCATTTTCCATGTGCCTTAGTAGAGCCTTCAGGAGGATCTGCTCCATGATCTTGCCAGGCACAGAGGTGAGACTGACTGGCCTGTAGTTTCCTGGGTCTTCCTTATTTCCCTTTTAAAAAATGGGGGTTATGTTTCCCGTTTTCCAGTCAGTGGGAACTTCCCCAGACTGCCATGACCTTTCAAATATGATGGTTAAAGTTTTGGCAACTTCATCCTCCAGTTCCTTCAGGACCTGTGGATGGATCTTGTCAGGTCCCATGGACTTGTGCACCTTCAGGTTCTTTAGGCGGTCTCGAACCTGGTCTTTACTTACAGTGGGTGGATCTTCCTTCTCCCAGTTCTTACCTTCACTTTCTGAAACTTGGGTGGTGCAGCCAGAGCCCTTGCCGGTGATGACTAAGGCAAAGAAGTCATTGAGCACCTCAGCCTTCTTTGTATCCCTCATGACCAAGTCTCCAGTTTCCTTCTGGAGAGGGCCCACATCTTCCCTAGTCTTCCTTTTATCACCAATGTACTTGTAGAAGTTGTTATTGTTCCCCTTTATGTCCCGGTCTAGATTTAATTCCAGCTGGGATTTAGCTTTCCTACTCTGATCCCTGGCTGCTCAGACAGCCTCTTTGTATACCTCCCAGCTAACCTGTTTTTGCTTCCACTCCCTATATATATTATTTTTGTGCCTGAGTAAGTCCAGGAGCTCCTTGTTCATCCACAGAGGCCTCCTGGCACTCTTACCCACGTTCTTCTTTCTGGGGATGTTCTGCTCCTGTGTTTGGAGGAGATGGCCCTTGAATACTGACCAGCTTTCTTGGGCCCCTCTTCCCTCCAGGGCTTTGTCCCATGACACTCTGCCAAACAGGTCCCTGGAAAGGTCAAAGTCCATTGTAAAATGGAACTCTTATCATATAGTGAAATAAATATGGTGCAATTTAAAAAGCATTTAAGTCTTTCAGCAGGAAACACTAGTTGAAGATGGACTGCTTGTATCCAACATTTGTGGAAGTGGCTTGCGGGGAGCTTAAGCAGCACTAGTTCCTCATAACCAATAGCATACAGGGGAAAAGAATGACTTGCATGATAGTCTGCTGAGTTTAACTTCCCAACCCAAAACACCATGTGCCAGCTGGATCAATTCTGAACAAGGCTAAGGTTGAAGTCATCCACAGCAGTTCCCCTTTAACTGTTCTGTCAAGACAACCTCAGTGTATGGTTAGGACCTAAAATTATTTTTTGACTTACTCTGCATCATTTGAACAGAAGTAAAAAGCATAATATACCATAGCACAAAATAAAATAAAAAACTAACAGTACAAAGTTTCATCTAACAGTATAATCAACACAACTATTTGACAAAAACTAGATTATTATTATTAATCAGAAGGATGATATGACAGTTTGAATGTTGTTTAGTATTATACTAAAAAGCCTGCTATGATGAATATTGCCTAATGGAACTTTACATGCTATTACCTACATAATGATGTAAGTTCTACCACTGTTTGCCAGCCTTAAATTCAGCTCCTTAATTCCTTCCTGTCTGTCAGAAGATGCTTCCTACATAAAGACTCACCAAACTATGACAGAGTTCAAATCTTTAATTTCTTAGCAGGCCACATCAGTCAGTCAGACCACGTAGTCTGAAGACTGTGCATCTGACAACTATATTGTGAAAGAGTAAAGGAAATGAAAAAAACCCGACACTTTTAAAATTGTCTGCCTAGCTACTGAAACAACAGAAAAGAGAAAACGGCTTGTCAACAGGATTATGTATCATTACATGTGGTCATGTCAAGAAGGATTGCTGAATGTGTTTGATATTGAAAATATGGAATTTCATTCAGATATTAAAGAGCTATATTCCTAACTATACAACGTGAGAATTTCATGTATCTTAGAATTCAGATTTTTGTTTGGTCTTACTATTTGATTTCCTGACTTATTATTTGGAAAGAGTTTATTCTGAAATGTAAGAACTTCTAAATGTAGATATTCCTGGTTTTATTTTCAGCTTTTGTAACTAAGGAAAATCAAAGGGATTCACATTCAAAGGCTAATAAATATTAAATTATGGATGAACAATCTGTCTCTTTGCCAGTAAGCAAACCAGAGAAGCAGCATGAAAAATAGAAGCAGGAATGACTGAAGAAAGGCAGAGATTTTGGGAGTTAACAAGATTTTTAATTTTTTTTTAATGAATATTATTAAAACAGAAGACTATTGAAAACCTAAATAGAATTTAAAAATAACCAGTTCCACTTTGGAAAGAAAAGAGAAAGACATCAATGAAAATGAAAATAAAATTATGAGAAAAGCTAGATAAATATTGTCTGGAATCCTGTATATAAGTTTCCATGTGCCCAGATGGCTGATGGGATTTGAGAAAATGTTAGGGTCAAAGCAAGAAGGAGCTGAAAGTCAAAAACTGTCCGAAGAGTAAAAAAAACTTTCAATTCAAAATTATTCACAGAAGCTCTAAAAAGTATAAAGAGCTTGGAGAAAAAGGAAATATTCTTTTTCAGATAATCAGTTCTAATGCTTGATGTTACACACAAGTTTTCTGTGGGAAAGTAAATGCGTCACTTCAGATACTGAGATCAACAGATCGGGAAATTGTCTGGAAAAAGTAGAAACATGTTTTTACTTTTCCTTAACTGACAGCTATCTGAAGAAGATGGTGGTAACTATCACATTTTGTAGAAACAGACTCATCCTATATATAGGCAAATTTCAGTAGGTAAAAACTCTAACATACAATATGCTTGAATTCCCCCAGGAAAGAATTTAAAGTTTTACTAGTAACTTTAGTTTCTTATTTTGCTTCAAAAAAAATATTAGGCAAACCTAAATCCAAACATATTTTAACAAAATAACAGTTCAGGGTGATTAAAGGAAAAAGATACAGTTAATGTGCTTATGCTGAAACAGTCATACACCTTTGCTAGAAAATGTGTCAGAATTTAAATGTAAAGCTGAAACTATGAAGTGAGCTCTTATTTGTTTTTCTGGAGTTTTGCAAGAGTATTTTTTTTTTGATCCTGAATGGTTTTATAAAGTATTTTATGAAAATGTGGCAACTACAGTGAAAATCTAAACATTCATTATATTGATTGCTTCTTTAAGTATTCTGGTTGAAGATCATTGGTTTAGAAGCAAAACTATGAAGCATCGAAACAGGCCCAAACTCTTACATTTTTAAAAATTATTCTGTGGGGTTCTCCAGATCTTTTTATTTCCCCCAGGCAAGTAAAAGTCCTTGCAGTCAATAAGTTTAAGACTATTATGTTACATCCATTTAATTTAAAGAAGTTTTCTGAACTGTCTTAAAGAAAGTTCCAGTATAAGTTGGGTACTGACCTGTTAGAGAGTAGTGTAGGGGAGAGGGACCTGAGGGTCCTGGTGGACAGCAGGATGACCATGAGCCAGCACTGTGCCCTCGTGGCCAAGAAGGCCAATGGCATCCTGGGGTGTATCAGAAGGGGGGTGGTCAGTAGGTCAAGAGAGGTTCTCCTCCCCCTCTACTCTGCCCTGGTGAGACCGCATCTGGAATATTGTGTCCAGTTCTGGGCCCCTCAGTTCAAGAAGGACAGGGAACTGCTGGAGAGAGTCCAGCGCAGAGCCACAAAGATGATGAAGGGAATGGAGCATCTCCCTTATGAGGAAAGGCTGAGGGAGCTGGGTCTCTTTAGCTTGGAAAAGAGGAGACTGAGGGGTGACCTAATTAATGTTTATAAATATGTGAAGAGTGAGTGTCAGGAGGATGAAGCCAGGCTCTTCTCTGTGACATCCAGTGATAGGACAAGGGGCAATGGGTTCAAGCTGGAACATAGGAGGTTCCACTTGAATATGAGAAAAAACTTCTTTACAGTGAGGGTGACAGAGCACTGGAACAGGCTGCCCAGAGGGGTTGTGGAATCTCCTTCTCTGGAGACATTCAAAGCCCGCCTGGATGAGTTCTTGTGCAATCTGATCTAGGTGTTCCTGCTCCAGCAGGGGGATTGGACTAGATGGTCTTTAGAGGTCCCTTCCAATCCCTAGCATTCTGTGATTCTGTGATTCTGCGAAATTGGGAATTTAACTTTTTAGTTTGAGGCACTTCCCCAATTCATTTAAGTTAAAATTATGTAACTAGCAATAAAACTGTTTTCACCTATTTTTTTTAGGTTTTAAATAGGCATAGAATTTGTACTTTAAATTCAACTGCTACGTCTCACTAAAAATAAGAGGATAACTGTTTTGTTACAAATCATTAACATCTCTTAATTTAGAAAAACAGTAACAATTATTTGACTAGAAATAGGCTGAGAAATTAATAAATCTATTACAGAATACATATTGATTTTGTATGCCTAATAATCCTAATGTGGAAATATTTGAATAATATGGAAATATTTCCCATAAGGCTGCTGTTAGCTATGACTGCTGTTTCATAACAAAATAAATACACCATATTTGGGTATGTCATCTGGTGCAAAATAATCTGCTTGGACATAAAGAACCAGGACATAAAGCAACATGCCCTAAATATCAAAATGTATTCCCTCAAACTGAAGCATTCTATAAAATTTTTATAGACAATATACAATCCAAACTATCCGATATGTTCATGGTTTGAGCATCTGTCAAAAGCAGGTATTTTTAATTATTCAGAGACACTTCAGATCTGAAGATAATTCAACACCTACTTTACACTTTTAACCATCCCACAATGCACCATCCTCTTTCCAGTCAGTTTCGAAAGAATTATTTACTTGGGTTATATTTATCCACTAAAATTGGCAGCTTGGCCAAGTCTGAACCTTATGAGTTCTTCAAGTAAATATTAAATTTCTATTATACGATGAAGAATAATTCTTTGAGAATACAAATAATTTTACTGATGATACTTTAGCACTTCCTTCCTATCTCCTAGCTTGCAATCAGAGTAAACCAAAACTGACCACAGGCATAAAAAAAAAAAGATTCCTGATGCTCATCTACTTATTGACAAATTAAGTCTTCCTTAATTTTTCCCTTATAATATTCTGCAGATTTGCAATAATTCTTAAAATCTTTTTTTCTATGAAGTTTCTTATCTTTGTTTGTTTGTTTGTTTTTCCTGTGTGGAAGCAACACCATGTATCTTCCTGTTATTCAAATCCTGCAGTTCCTCAACTGCACAGTGAGTGAAAACGGAAGGCATGGTGGATGAACTAACATATTCTTAAATAAGTAACAAAGAAAATATATTTAAATATAAAATACTGTCACATAGTAAAGTCACACATTGCACTGTGCAGCAGGAACAGATACATTGTGAATACCAGTGACTACAGCAGATAAAATGCTAGCCCTAACCCTAACCCTAACCCTAACCCTAACCCTAACCCTAGGTTCCTTGAGAACCTTAAATTCTCATTCTAGAAGTAAATTTTTATTCTGAGATTACTTGAGGCTTGTAAAGAGCAATCATACCTTTCAGTCTTTTTTACGAAATGAGAAATGAGGAAGGATGATGGAAGAAGTGTGCATAGCGAGGATTTCCATAGAAAAGTTACTTCAAAATAACTATATATTTAGCTTAAAAAATTATGAACAAATGGCACAGAGTAAGTGTGCAACAAAGAAAGTAGTAGTTAGTGCTTTGGTCAATTTCAGAAAAAAATGAGTTAACAGTGCTAGGATTTTCATCTGATTGACAGCCTGATTTACTAGCCCACACTGACCCTCAGGAAAATGTTTTAATCTTCATTTGGAGTTGTAAGGAGTAATGCTGACACTGAATCCCAATGTTATCTCAAAGGTCTAGGTGTGATAATCAAAGGTGGGAGATGTCGGATGGCTGCTCCACTTTCAGTCCTAGTAGAATTGCTACTTTTTGCTGTTTCCAGAGATCTATAAGCTGCTCCCAAAAAATCTTCAAATCAATTACATCAATGCCAGCAATCAAAACACTTTTACTCTGTATCAGCTACCTATCAGCTACACGAATGTGAAGTGACAATGCAGTAACTTTTTTTCTTTTTTTCCTCAAAAAAAGTGAATCATGTACATGCAAATGGAAACAGAGTGTTTCCCAAATCATTAAATCCTTCTTGTCCCAGAAGGCACTCACAAACAAGCAGGTTTTTATGTCGAAATGAGAGGATCAGGAGTAGATCAAGCAAAGGGAAGATAAGGATTATTCATCTTAACAATATCATGAATATATGTAAATTAAGTGTCTAACATGACACACCCCTCAGATCTGTGCTTAGACACTGTGTTGAAGGCATTTGAAGGCAGATTAAATTATATAGGTAGGCTAATACCTGTTGCTAGATGTGCCCGGAAGTAGCTGTGTCTCTAGAGGGAAGAGCACCTAATGCTTACAACTAATAAGACACTTTCTGCTTAAAGGAATTTGAGCTCCCATATCCAAATAATATTAAATGAAAAATGTAATAGAAATAGATTGGAAGCACATCAGTTTTAAAACAAGATAAAATACAGAATGATGGGTAAAAATATTAGACATTTTAATTTAAATACTACTGAAACAAGTTTGGTTTATCTTCTTATTGTTTTATCTCATTATTTATCTCACTTTGAAATAAGGAAAATTTTGAAAATCATATTATATGTTCAATTTCTTAATTATATTATGGTTGTATAAACAGACAATATTGTTTATCAAAGTTTCAGTAATTTAAAAGGTATGTATTTCCAGAAATAAAGATATACAAAGGAGGGTTAGGTTTCAGCTCTCCTAACTTATACCTTTGGTGATATGGATCAACTTCTATTCAAGTTTCCCATTACAGTTGGTGGAATTAAGTACCGGAAGTGCCTAAACAGGTGACCCTCTGAAGGGATTTTCCTTTCTCAAACAAGCTGTCAACAGAGCCAACATGGCAAGTTAAGCCTAAATATCTAGAAAGAACAAGTGAGAATATCTTGCTACAGGAGGCTCAATGAAGAGAAAGAAAATTTTATATTAGTGATAAAGTTGAATAATGAAAAAGAACATTATGCAAAATTAAATTATCTTTTACAACTTCCTGAGACAGACTGACTTCATTAAAACACACACAGGGCTTCTTAGAAGATCTAATTCTTTCTGTAAACCCAGCTTCTATCCCACATTAGTGAGTTTCCTCCCTCAGAAATAATGATTTCCAGCAGTGATCAAGAAAAAAACATGTATCTCAAATATGATTTACTTAAAAAAAATACATTTTGGACCATATTTACAGCCTTTATTTCCTAATTTGTTTTTTACATGTTTGACATAAGAACACCAGATCATAACAAATGTACTGTGCTTGTGGGGAGGGGAGAGAAAGAAGAAAACCACAACCTTTTTAAAGAATGCAATCTGAATTCTAATTTACTTTGAATCAGATACTAAGCTTGTATGTTGAGGTTGCCATTTGATTTTATAGAAGTAAATTTACAGCAGGAATTGGACCAGAAGATTTTGAGGTATGCAAAAAAAAGTGATAGGGACTCAACTGGACAAAATACAAAAAACTTGAAAGCAGCTGTAAGTGGAATAATATGCACTGAAATGTCATCTTTTAAAAAAATCATTAAATCTCCTTCGTGCCGTATATGAATTAAGAGTCCTCAACAAAAGCACTCAGCATGAGCAAGTCATTAATTAGGCAAAAATCTGAAAAAAACCCTCATTTCCACATTCATTGCACAAATTATCCATATTCTTTCAAGGAGGGGAAAAAACTCACAGATGTAATGGAAATAATTTCATTTCAGTGCAGTATCTACAATAACATCATATTACTAAAATATTCTGTGATTATCTTCCCTAGAGGAGTGGGAATGATTGGCAAGTGGAAGAAAATTAAGAATAATACTGAAAAGGAAGAAAAAAGTTACTGTTTCAAACATTCAATTATCTCAAATTAGTTTTTCAGCTCTGTGAGTACATGAATAATACTGGAAGCAGCACAACCAGAGAGTTTGTGTAAAGTTATTCTCCAAGGGCTAGATTGAACTTGTGTTCTGCCAAATCATTTAAAAGTGTGTTTTTCAAAGTTTAACACTTAAAATTTATCTATCTATCTGTCTGTCTGTCTGTCTATCTATTTGGAGGCTGAGGCCAGTGAGTTCCAGTTGGCGAGATGCACATTTTCTAAGTTCAGAGCAAAACTGAGCCATAAAACCCAGCAATAGTTGTTTATGCAAACCCATAAGCTGCATGGGGCTTTTAGCTGTGAGTGGTCAAAAAACAAACTAAATGAGGGGCACTCTTCAGAGTGTTTTATTCAAAATTTCAGGAAGGGCATGTGGTTCTCCTTTATATAGCAGTTTCTTGGAATTGGCTCAGTTCTCCTTCTACTCCTTACCTGGGATGCCCAGGCTGCATTTTAGTTGTAATCTCCTTCTGGGTGGTGACCCGCTGAATTAAATGAATGGCCTTCATCAAATTATTCATTTTCATTTAATTAAATGCAAAGCCTTTGCTTTTCACTGTAACCTGGTAGATGTTATTCAGCACTGCTACTGGGTTTCATGGTCAGGTCAGCAGAAACCTAGCTTAATGCTTCAACCCCAAGAGATGTAACAAGCAGTATGAAGTAAAGGGGCATTGTGCAGGGAGACTGCAATAGGAGCGAAGGTGGCTTTTGGGGTTTTTACAGATCTTAGTGACCTTGCCTGCTAAAATATATTCTATCATGTATAAAAGAGACTTGGATGCTTGGCATGAGAAAACTTATATAGTGACTGAAAGAAGGGAAATAACTGAGAAACTGTGTTCATTTTAACTTGGTGGAGATGAAACTGAGCACAAATATAATTGGTTTCATCAGTGGTCAGAATTTGACCAGAAAATTCCTTTATTCCATAAATTTTCCAGTCCTGTTTTTTTTCAGTTGTAGTACTTAAAATGATGCATTTAAAACTTCTAAACTACTACAAGATCCTATCTTACGTGTGAATTTTACATTAATTACAGTAGTCACTATGATGAAAGAAAAATTAACCTTGAGGGAGGGTGTAAAAGTACAGGTAAGGTATCTGAAAAGCAGGTAGACAAATACAGAATCAAGGCTGAAATGTTCACCTTTCTATTTGCTGTAGTTACAGCACTTCCTGTTCACTTGTAATATTTAATGTTATATATGCAAACTGCAATATCTTTCCACTCTACTTACAAGAAAATTGTAGTGGGTTAAGCAGAGGGGAGCTAATTTTTTTTTCCTTTTCTCCCTTCTCTTCATAAATAGCTAGCAAGAAGCTATGTTTTGAATTCCTGCTCAGGAGAACAGCTGATACGA
>VZTO01021698.1:15679-48475 GCA_013400615.1 Syrrhaptes paradoxus
AGAATTACTGTGTATCACATTACATATTTGTATATAGTATTATTTCCAATATTATTGTAGTTTAGTTATTAAATTGTCTTTATCTCAACCCACGAGTCCTCTTTGCCATTTACCTCTTTAATTCTCTCCCCTATGATTGGGTGGGGGCAGGGACTGTGTGAGCGGGTGTGTGTGGTTTGGCCCCCAGCCAAGGGCCAACCCGCCACAAAAATGAAAAAAGCAATCCTGCACAATTTCAAATAAGACAGCACAGTAAAATTAGGGATTACTCTGGTCTACCAGGTGGTTTTTGTGAAGCACAGTTAAAGTAAGCCATATCTAAAACAGACTTAGCATACGTTTGACATTATACTAATTCTTAAATTTTTTGCAGTCACTTCCATATTTTTAAAGTTATTAGTTCATTTTAAACAGTTATACTTGAAATATAATATAGCAAGAGCAGTTTATTTGAAAACAAATGTAGGCATTTAGCCGGGGAGCTGAGGAAAAACAACTCAGACCATGGGCATTATGAAGTGGAAAATAGCCCCTCCCTTGCAGATAATTTAACAAGTAAAAAAAATAATTCACAATCAGATCAGTTCCCTGATTCAGTTAATTTTGCAGTTATATATATTGCTTGTTTCAACACTGGGACAAAGCAAGGGTAAATACTTGCCAGGCAGGCAATGGAAACATTTAGACCGCACTGTAGAGAGACAAGTTAGGGCTAATGTTGAGTTAAAATGACCATTTGAACAATGGCTTGGTTTTCACTGTGGCAGTGAATGGAGAGACATGAATTAACAGCATTAGTTCAGACCACACCATGAGCAATTTGGTCATAGAAGAAAAAATAAGGAAAATAAACGAATAAAAAAGAATAAAAAAGAAATCCAATGGGTAGGGGAAAAAAGCTCTACAAAAGAAAACTCCAACATTTTAATATGTCACGAGTAACTTAAGTATTCCACTTACCAAAAAATTATGAACATGAAACTTTCTAAAGAGTAGAAAAAAGTACACATTTAGAACTAAGGTATAGCACAACTAGAATCAAATCTTATATACAATGATAAAGAAAGGAATATATTACTTTTTGCTATAATTTAAGATAGATTCCTCTGGTTAATTACTTCTGTTCTACTACTACTACGACTATTCTGTATTGATTACCTTTAGTTACTTGAAGTTATTCTTATAACTTTTTTGGGCTTGCTACTTATTTTGCTAGAAGTTCTAATTACAACAATGATAGCAGCTAAATTCAGCTTAATAAAGTCCTTGAGATTAAGAGTTCTCATGTGTGATGGGGCACAACATGCAAGATTATGGTAGCCCTGTTGTGCTTTGTATTTATTCTGCCTAAATACAAACTAATGCTAGAAACATCTCACAGGAGTGAGATTTCTTCAGTCAAAATGGATAGTATCCCGGATCATGACCTTGCCTTGGAGTATCTTATCAGTATGGAATGAATGGCTGTACTAGAAATATTTGCTACTCTCCTTGTCATTCATACATGCGGTAACAATAAAGCAACCAGAAATATTCTGCAGCCCTGCAGCAACTGAAACCATCATAACAGCATTGTAACAAATACAGTTGTTCACAGATAGTTCTTTATTTGCCCCATCGAGTTAATGATGGGTTCACAGGGTCTGCTCTTCTCATAGAATATTGTAAAATCAGCTACTGAAGGGATAGGAATCCCTACATAATGTTGACTGCATCAAAACAAATAAAATTCCATACTATACTTTTATAGCCCCACTATGTGCTCAGGGATGTTGTCAAGTCCTTAGATGTTCTAAATAGTTCCTTTTTTCTATGTCTTCTTGTGCCACTTCCCACCATTTTATTAGCCACCTCTTAACTTCGAATGATTATTTTCACATAATATATTTACCTGAATGTATAAGATAAAGTAAGCTAAATGAATACATAATGTAAATCCTTTTGTCTTAGATCTTGGAATTTCTTCCCATTCTGAAGACAATTTATATCTGTTTTACTGATACATATTTATGTAATCTGTTCTTAGAAATCTTCCAGTACCCTTGAAAACTTCCAGTGATGACAGTTCTCTAAACCTATTCCAGTGTCTTATTATCTTTTACTTTTGGAAAGATTTTCCTAACAGTCAGCTTGAATTTCTTCTTCATTGAAACCTGTGGCTTTTTGTCTGAGCCACAGCAGATTACAGTTTCTTATTGCAGCATCAGTCACTGGAATGAATTCCTCGTGTGATTTAAACCAAATCAATATTGAAGCAGTTTATAGATTTAATATTAAATACATGCAATTAGCAAGCAATCTCTGAACTATGCATGCAGAATCAAGAAAACAAATACAATGGGCATTCATAAAATGACTGTAAACATTTACAAGTTTCATCATCCTTCTGTAATTCATCCCCCCAAGTTCTCACCCCCACCCGCATAAAATATGCATGGTTATGTGCTCTTCCCCCTCCTCTCGTACAGGACATGTTGGTTACAAATACCTCCAACCTCTTCTGGGCATGGCTTCCCTTACTTATCTACACCACTTGTTGGAGACGGAAGGGGGGCTTCTGTGCATCTCCCCACAACCCACTGATCCATATACCAGTGAGAAAGCACCCTGGGAAGTCACATGCACAAACCTGACTTGTGAGTTCCTACTTGTTGCACCCCTTAGAGTCAAAAGTCTAGTTGGATTTAAGCTACTCATGGTATTCAGAGGTAAGGACATTCAGGCAGACGTAGGCAGATGCTGGCAGGTGTCTTCTGCCAGTATTGAACTCAGTCTGACTGTTGCACTGCTGTGCAATGCTGAGCCCCACAGTCACAAATTTCCACACTTCTTTTATACGTCTTTTCAACCTGACTCCTTTCCTCAAAAGTCTTAATCTACAAAGCCTACTGTCCTCTCATAAAAGGAAATTAAATTTGAATTGGTTTGTTTTTTGAAAAACTCAATATGACACTTGCTTTACAACTTGTTCCTCCCACATGACAAGAGATGATAGTTTTTTGACTATGTCTTTATTTAAAGCCTGTTTGCCTTTTCCATTACTCTTAGATGTTACACTTGAAATCTTGTTATGGGCAAAAGTGGACACATACATGGAACTAAGAAATCATTATTAGGCCAATTATCACATTAACATATCAAATATCTAATATGATATGTATGAGCCTCATCCAGCTAAAAAGGTTGTATAAAACCTTCCAGTTACTGCTTTCTCTGGTGTTGCGATCACCCTTCCAATAATTCACCGGTCCTAACTCTGACATGTCAGTCTTACTCAAACAGAAGGAGAGAGAAATTACTAGAAACAGTCAGTATCCCATGGTCTTTGCTAGGAGCTCATGGCAGGGGCTTCCTCTTCTCTGCTGGGAGGAGTGTGATGTAGAAGTTTCCTTCCACATCACTCTTGGGGTCTCCCTCGGTTTCCTTCTACACAGCTCCTTAACACAGGCTGCTTCCTTTTCATCTGTTCCATGCAAAGCCTGGAATAGCTTCCCCCACTCTCAGAGGATGCAAAGGGATAACGTTTGCTTTGCAGTCACTTTGTCCAAGGTTTGTCAGACCTTCACCATAAGGTGTTCACAGAATTGTGGCTGAAACAGGCTGGACAATTGTCACTTGGCAGGGGGACAACAGTTAAAATAAGGTAAAAGCAGGTCAGGCCAAGACAAGCCCAGACAAGTAAGGAGCCTGCAGGTTCATACAAAGCCTATGACCACTGTCAGTAATGGTAAAGTCACATTTACCAGGCAACATGTGACGTTATCTGTTCTCCATGAGTTGACAAAGATAGATTCTAACATCCCAAAAATGACATCAGACAGCATTTTTACTGAGAAACTTGTTTTAAAAATATTGTTTTTATCTGAAAAGTTTTTTTACTCTTTCTTATGATTTCTTATATCCTTTGCTGCTTGTTTTTCTGTATTTATATTACCTTCTGAAAATAACCGAGATGTGAATTCTTCCACTAAGTCTCACTTCAGTGTATTGTTACATACGTCAACATGATCTACTTTTTTACCATTTCTATTTCTTTTCTTGTCCCCTACTATTTAAATCATTTGTGAAGCCTATGGCTAGTCAACACAAACAGGAGAAAAGGCAAAGACAGAAGAGAGACAGAGAACTGATCATCTTTCTTCCAAGTTCTTTGAAGCTGATGCACTTAGCTGCAGACTGTAACCTAGACCATACAAGCCTTATACACATGATCTTTTACTGAGAATATGAATATACAACCACATTTCTGCGAGGTTCTGGGATGAATTTACAGAATACCAACATCTGTCAACTGAACCACTGCACACAGCAGCGTCTGAGGGAAAAGCTACAGCAGAGTATTCTTCTTACCTTTACTGCTCTAACCTACATCTATTACATCTACATGCTAGCTTACCTGAAGACTACTTGCCCACCCCATAGATTCAAACAACAAAACTCTATTGACAATGTTAAATTTCAGGAATTTAAAAAAATTTGCTCTCTCTGTTAGGGTGCATAGAAAATCAAACTGATGTAAAATAGAGCAGCCTCAAAGAGGGGAGACATTTGNAACTCAATATGACACTTGCTTTACAACTTGTTCCTCCCACATGACAAGAGATGATAGTTTTTTGACTATGTCTTTATTTAAAGCCTGTTTGCCTTTTCCATTACTCTTAGATGTTACACTTGAAATCTTGTTATGGGCAAAAGTGGACACATACATGGAACTAAGAAATCATTATTAGGCCAATTATCACATTAACATATCAAATATCTAATATGATATGTATGAGCCTCATCCAGCTAAAAAGGTTGTATAAAACCTTCCAGTTACTGCTTTCTCTGGTGTTGCGATCACCCTTCCAATAATTCACCGGTCCTAACTCTGACATGTCAGTCTTACTCAAACAGAAGGAGAGAGAAATTACTAGAAACAGTCAGTATCCCATGGTCTTTGCTAGGAGCTCATGGCAGGGGCTTCCTCTTCTCTGCTGGGAGGAGTGTGACGTAGAAGTTTCCTTCCACATCACTCTTGGGGTCTCCCTCGGTTTCCTTCTACACAGCTCCTTAACACAGGCTGCTTCCTTTTCATCTGTTCCATGCAAAGCCTGGAATAGCTTCCCCCACTCTCAGAGGATGCAAAGGGATAACGTTTGCTTTGCAGTCACTTTGTCCAAGGTTTGTCAGACCTTCACCATAAGGTGTTCACAGAATTGTGGCTGAAACAGGCTGGACAATTGTCACTTGGCAGGGGGACAACAGTTAAAATAAGGTAAAAGCAGGTCAGGCCAAGACAAGCCCAGACAAGTAAGGAGCCTGCAGGTTCATACAAAGCCTATGACCACTGTCAGTAATGGTAAAGTCACATTTACCAGGCAACATGTGACGTTATCTGTTCTCCATGAGTTGACAAAGATAGATTCTAACATCCCAAAAATGACATCAGACAGCATTTTTACTGAGAAACTTGTTTTAAAAACATTGTTTTTATCTGAAAAGTTTTTTTACTCTTTCTTATGATTTCTTATATCCTTTGCTGCTTGTTTTTCTGTATTTATATTACCTTCTGAAAATAACCGAGATGTGAATTCTTCCACTAAGTCTCACTTCAGTGTATTGTTACATACGTCAACATGATCTACTTTTTTACCATTTCTATTTCTTTTCTTGTCCCCTACTATTTAAATCATTTGTGAAGCCTATGGCTAGTCAACACAAACAGGAGAAAAGGCAAAGACAGAAGAGAGACAGAGAACTGATCATCTTTCTTCCAAGTTCTTTGAAGCTGATGCACTTAGCTGCAGACTGTAACCTAGACCATACAAGCCTTATACACATGATCTTTTACTGAGAATATGAATATACAACCACATTTCTGCGAGGTTCTGGGATGAATTTACAGAATACCAACATCTGTCAACTGAACCACTGCACACAGCAGCGTCTGAGGGAAAAGCTACAGCAGAGTATTCTTCTTACCTTTACTGCTCTAACCTACATCTATTACATCTACATGCTAGCTTACCTGAAGACTACTTGCCCACCCCATAGATTCAAACAACAAAACTCTATTGACAATGTTAAATTTCAGGAATTTAAAAAAATTTGCTCTCTCTGTTAGGGTGCATAGAAAATCAAACTGATGTAAAATAGAGCAGCCTCAAAGAGGGGAGACATTTGTCTAGGTTACAGACACCAATAAACAGGCAAGTCTATACTCCCTGAAGTGTAGTTTTATGAAGCAAGGAGAGTTGTATGAGGGCACACTATATGGTACTGTGTTCTATAGGCTGTGCTGCATGATTTCTCATTACTTGAGTAAAGTTCTTGAAACTAATGAATGTGATTAGATTGTTTTAGGACAACACAAAGGAACCTTAAACCAATCTTTTTCCCAATAAAAAAGTCATACCAAGGAGAACACAGAAGCATTAGCAGGAAGGACTGCACAGGAAATTAAATAACTTCAGAAATCTTTTACTGAGCAATGGTAAATAAAACATATTTTCCAAAGCACACATCTAAATTCTGTATCAACTATGAATATTAGTCCTACATGGCCTATCACTTACTAATATTTAACCAAAAAGTCACATGAAGAAATATTTATGATTATGAAACATATCTTAATTAGTAAAAAGGGAAATAATTAAAGTGAATGGTGGGACACATTTACAGACCATGAGATTCATTCATGTGTAGAACAACCTCTTAAAGAAACCTTCAGGAACACCCATGTCATTGGATACGTAAAACCAGAGAGGTCAAAGCATTACAAAGTGTGTTTAGGAAAAAATTCTTAAATAGAAATAAGATGATCTGCATGATAACTTGATAGAACTCTTCCATCTATGATTTAAATTACCCTAAAAATACACCCTGTAGTTATCAAGTAGATGTAAAATATCACTGAGTCTTGGAAGTGTATTTGTATGTGCTATCAGAATCTTAGTCTTTCTTGGTTTACATTTTATTCTTTTTTGTATAAACAGACTCCTTATGTTACAGTCTATGTATCAAGTTTAGTCCAATCAATTACTCTTTCCTTGTCAGATCATTTATTTTTATTTCAAATTCTCCATTAAACTTTGTTCTTACTTAGAGCATGGAATCTAAGTTTATGACTAAGGTAAGTTTGTAATCTGAGATAACAATACCTACTTTTCCAGTAGAGTACAGTATTAATGTTTTTATTAACCTTTCAAAGTGTTTGGCAACAGAGCAGGGAACATTTCTATCTAAATGATCGTTTCTGGCATTCAGACAGTTTTTCTCATTGTCTTTTGAGGAATGATTATAAGCAGAATGAAAAAGAGAAAGAAAACCATTTAGCCGCTAGAAATAGATACCGACTTGTATTTGTAAATCGAGGGTTATATTTTGCATTCTGAACAACATCAGTGAGCCAGAGCATAATAGAGTTTTTTTAAATTGATTTATTCATCTGAAATGTGGATTTAATTGACTCTTAATGTATTTGCAAAGCACTTTACAAAGGATCTTTCACCCAAGAATCTCAAAGTAATATTACCAGTAGCCTAGTCTGCAGCAATGTGCACATGAGGTTAACACAACAAACTAAGTTGACTTTATCAGAGGAAAGAAATATTGTTTTAGCACTGTTCACAGAAACATCCACTCCTACATATTATGACATAATTGCAGTCATGCAGCTGGAGAGCCAGTCTTATCATTACTGCTTGTGAACAGTCATAATAATTTTTCATTCTCTTACCAAATCTTGTAGCACAGGGGAACATTATAGCTATTGATTGCTTACAGCCTGAGTGGAAAAAAAAAATTAACTTAGATTAACAAAAACCTTATCAATTAGAATTAAGTAATTTTAAAAGAGTTTATCTTTTTGACAGCTTGATCTGATATTTGATCATTAGGAAGTAGCTTATTTGAGTAAATGAAATACATTCTAACTTTTCTTATTGGAGGTAGACTTATCAACTTCTGAAGACCTCTTTCCCAAGTAAGAGATTTTGAACTCATATACCCCTCCTTCCAGATGGAAAAAAACCCCAAAAAACAAAAAAACCAAAAAACCTGTGAACAACAGGCCATTGTGCAGAGCAAAAGGAGAAATTTTTCAGCTGCGCTGCCAACTTTTGCTTGCTGTGTTTCATGAAGCCTAAGGGTGAAGAGATGCTCCTGCACATTGGGGGAGATTGGAATGGAGACCGTTCTACAGCTTCTGCTATCATTGGGGGTACTTTTCTGCTTTAAGGGCTTATGTACGTCAGGAGTTGAAAACAGCTTCTTCCATCATTAGGTAGGAAGCAGACCCATGCCTGCTCCTTATGGAGATTGTTATTCACCCAGATAATTGCTTACTTCATCTATGTGTTAAGTCTACACTTTTGTTTTCCATTGCAGGCTTTTATCCTTCATGGCAAGCAACTGTCAATATCCACTCTATCAGCACCTGTAGTGGGCTACATGGTGCACTGAGCTGGGCTGATAGTGTCAGAAGAAAGTCAGTCTCTTGGTCATCCTTATTGGCAACTTAGTCTCCTCATCGCTTCATGGGCTGCCAGAGATATTCCCAAATGCTCTGTTGAAATTATCTTGAATCTGTTTTGTTCAGCCCCAGCATGTTGTGGACACCAAGCACATTTCTTAGAACCATCAGCATTGTCTTCCTGAAGATATGTCCTTCTCAGTCCCTTCTTCATAGCCTGATAAACACAATGTTAGTTTCTTGGTCATAGTTTTTTCATGGATAACCTCCTGGTAGGCCCACGTCCTTGTTTCTAGGATTATATGTGAATCAGATTATATATTTTCAGTACAGTGTTAAGATTCCACAAGGCTGCAAAATTTTTCCACTGCTAAACAGTATTCTCTTTGTAGTGCTTTACAGAATATGTTTTGTATTGGGGATTCAATATGGGGTAGTAGATTCCTCTGTTTTCATTTTCTCTGTCCTGTCTTAGGACACTTTTAGTTTCTAAGTTTAGATATTAGTAACAAAATCAAGATGCCAAAAAATACATTTCAGCCTAGAATATGAAAAAATAGAAGCACTTCCATTGTTTTGTTACTTCTTTTTTTTTCAGTGGAAAGAAGAAATTCTTTCAAGAGGGGGAAAAAAAAATCAACACGAAAACAAAGAAACACTATTTGACATGATTTTGTACTTTCAGAGAATTTAAAACAAAATCCAAAGAAGTGTTGAGCTGAAATTATTTTTTTCACATAAGAAACAAGTGATGTTCTGATGGTTTCACTCAAGTTGTGTATTTAGAAGTGGGAAAGGAAAGGAAAGCTTAATTCCCTCTTCTGCATTTGGGCACATCCCAGAGCATCCCCAAACACACACATTGCAAATTATTACACGAATAGTGCATGGAAACAGGATGGGTTTTTAAAAGACTTTTGACAACTCTGGAAACAGGGCAATGTCAGTTTACAATTTTATTTACAGAAAGAAAATGAACTGCTTCCCCTATACTGGATAAACGCCCTACATATTAGATTACAAAAGAAAAGTACCTCAGTTGAAGAAAAATATTTTTTTTCCATTCCATCTCTTCTGTACTCCTCTTTCTCTTTGTTTATATTTGAATACACCGAATCATCCCTAATTGTATTTCATTCCCTTCCATCTGTTGACATTATTATCATATAGATGTGAATTGTTTCAAGATCTGTAACATACCTAAAAGTCTTTTCAGCCTAAGAATTTTGCTGTCAGTGCTCTATACTTGCCTTGCTGCTCCCTGTTTAAGGGCTTGTTCTGATACAAGTGGGAACAGGAGGAGCTGATTTGGGAAGAATGTCAATAGACAGGAGCTATAGTAGTAGTCTACTTCTGGCCACCAGTGTCTTGTACAATAACATGAATATCTTATCACTACTCAGAAAAACCCCATGCTTGATGTGCTTTAAGATGAAATTTGCATTTTTTCCAGACATTGCATATTGGTTGCTTACGGTTATATTGTAATCAAATAATAGTCCCAGGCTTTTGTCCTCCTCTGTTTCCAAATGATAAGCTCTCAGGTTTTAGTAGAAACTATTATTAGTCCCCAAGTGTATGACCCTGGCCCTTGTTCTATTGAATTACATTCTATTTCTACAGTTTCTAGCCTCATTTATGTCAATGGGTTTACACTAAAAATAGTTCCACATGGAGACTGGGTGCTCTTTTGTGTAATTCATTTTCATCAGTCACAAGGAAATACTTAAGAAACTTGCTTTGCTTTACATATCAAAATTAATTTGATGGCATATTTGTTAATTTCTTCTATGGATAACATAATTCCAAATTTTGCAAGGGTCTTAGAGGGACCATAACTTTTAAAATTTTATACACTTTCTTTACATAATTGTGTTTAAATATTGCTGTATTTTCTAAAGGCATTAAATATTTTTATAAGCTGTCATGGATGCATATACACAGCAAAGTGACTGCATTCAACTGCATTGTAGAGTGAGCTGATTATTAACAGAGCATTTGATCTCTAATTTGGAAAGTACTGATGTTTATGAATTCTGTCCATCATGCTTTACTTCTTGAAAATGCTGACTCTGAATACAACTCCTAGACATTGTATTTCTGTTCATATATGTATCAAAGTGAACATAAACTCCTCAGTCTAAACCAAATATGAGGCAGTAATGTTACCTGCAGCTTATGCTGTATTCAAACCAGAGAATAGTAAAGTACATGAAGCTCAGCACAGGTGAAAATCCTGAATTAAAGTAGTTTTCTTTTGAACACTACTATGAGGAAGCCAAAACCATATAAACTGGCCTTGATAAATATATTATAATTTGAAATATAAAATGTCTTCATTTATGGTTTACTTTCATCACCTTTACATGTTGAAGTCAATGTAACTTGTGGTAAGGTTGTACTATTCAACACAAATAACAGTTCATGAACTGGTCTGAGAACAGAGATTTGCTTAAATTTTCTGATTTGTTAGTCTTCATCTAGTCAGCAATATTTACTTAAAACTCAGTCTAGTCATAATTCATAATTTAGTTTCTCTTCTGGGCAAGAAATATTATTTTAATTCTTCAGGCTAAAAAAATAGAAATAACCACAATGCTTGCATAACACATGTATTTTCGGCTACAAAAAAAGAATTTGCATCTAATGTTCTTATTTATGCACTGTGTTTCCCTTATTCTGTGCATCTGTTCACCAAAAAAGCAAACAGAAAGACAGCTTAATTTGATGCTTTAATAAGCTTATTTAGGACAAGACAATAAAGATTTTTCTATCCTAATGCATGCTGATACTAAATTCATTTTCAGTTATTGTTACTGAATGAATAACAGAAATAAGACATCTAAAGGAAAACCAAAGGCAAAAGATGAGAAAGATTTGCAATTCTCAGTTTATGTTTACATTAATTATGTGCCTGACAAATTGTTTATCAAGCAAATTAGTTTTTCATTCAGGTGAGATAACAGCTTATTTAGCCTTGTGATGGGTTTGCCCTTGGCTGGGGGCCAACCTGGACACCTGTTCACTCAGTCCCATCTGTCCCCGTCCCCTTCCCCCCCCCCCACCACTGTGGAGAGGGGAGAGAATATAAGGGGTAAAGGGAAAAAAGGACTTGTGGCTTGAGACAAGATCAATTCAAAAACTAAACTACAACAATATTGAAAATAATACTATATATAAATATACAAATGAGTGATACACAGTGATACTGCCCCCTCCTCACCTGATGACCAAGGGCTCAGCCTGTTCCTGGCTGATGATCCCAAAGCAGGAAGAGTCCCGAAACCGCACTCACGGAATGGAGATAACAGCCCGAGTGGCCCAGACCAGAGCTCATCGGGGGCGGGAAGGGGAGGGGAGAGGAGGTCTTGGGAGAGGGACCACCTGGAGTGAGATGGTCCAGAGTGAAAGAGATCCAGAACCAACAGGGACGATCTTCCAGAGGGTCCTCACCTATATACTGGGCATGATGTGTATGTTCTGGAATAGATTATTGGCCACTTTGGGTCTCAATCCCGAACCTAAGATCAAATCCTGGGCTAGTAACTGGGGCTGTGCTCCCTCCCAGCTTCTCCTGTTTGTGGACAGCCAGAGAACCTGAAAGACCTTGGTAGCCATGGAAACATCGCTTTTTATCAGCTTTCTTCTGAGCAGAAATCCAAAACACGGCCTCTTGCTAGCTATTATGAAGAAAGTTAACTCTGTCTCAGTTTAACCCAGGACAAGGCTAAAGATTCTGCTCTATTGCTTTTCCTATTCTTACAGTTGTGGTTTAAAATCTGGTTTCTGATGCAGCATCTAGAGACTCTCTTTGGCTTGAGACTACACAGTGTAGTCCTCCTCTTGATTGAACTGGAAATGAACATTATGGCAAGAGTGGAGAGCCTGGTCATCCCAGGGGCTCTCACAGGAGGTTCCTGCTTTAGGACTGACCAAAATGTGCACAGATGAAGTACTTGTAAATAGTCCATAGACACTATGATGGCATAGATGTCAGACATTGGCAGTAGGTAACAGGCATTGTCCGTCTGTGTGTGAGTGGGCGGGTGGGACTGCTGGTCAGCTAGCTATATGATTTTAGCAGAACAGAGGTTCAGCGAGTCTCATCCCATACAGCTTGAGAAAATTTTGGAAGTGCCCTTAGATATGTGGAGAGTGACCCACCACCCTGTTCAAAAGATTCAATTCTGTGCATGAGAACTATCTCTATGCAAAAATCCTATTGAATTGAGGTGCTTTTTTTGTTTGTTTGCTTTTGGTTGGTTGTCGTTGTTTTCACCACTCTCTTGGGTGTCTGTGTAGTAAAATTGGTACAGCTAGCTGGTATCTCCTAAACAGTTTTGAGAACATTTATCCTTGTTTCCGATGTACTACAGAGTCGAATAGGTATAGACACAAATAGTTAATGCAGATTTTTAAATGAAACAGAGAAGACATTAGTCTTGTGGTCTGGATTTGGGCTGGACCGCTTGCAAGCTACTTTTGCCTAAATATCTTAGACTTCTATATCCATATTATTGTTTTTTTCTTTTTAAATCTGGACACATTAAAAGTGATTCAGCAGAGATTCTGGCAGGTTTAGCATACATATAACACATATAAATAACCAGCAAATGTCACATTCCACAAATTTACCTAAGAACATATCCGAAATAAGATTTTTATGTCTCAGTTTTATTTCTAACTTTGTCTAGTTGAGAAAAAAATATTTATTTCTCTTTTAAAAAAAATATTTCTCTGGTTACAGGAGATTTGTTCCAAAGAAAGGCCTCTGTGAAGTGACTTAGACATTTTTTTCTGCTAGGACTAGTTAGAGAAAAACCTCTTTGGGAAGTTAGCTTAATTTACATGGTGTTGAGGATGGTGTCAGCAAATGTTAGGTGTTTATTTTATATAAATAAAACCAGGTTGCTGATTGTGATAGAATTGTGCCAGAGAATTAAAATGAAAGACTCAATTTCATACTATCAACAGTGATCCATAATAACCCTCTATAAACTCACTTCTAAAATGAAACTTTGTTGGCTTTTACAATGAGCATAAGTCAATGTTGTTATTAAGAAGCCCCTTCACATGCTGTAAGTTGGTACTAACATGTCTTATTAAGGAAGGTAGATTTTTTGCTAGTACTATCCATACAGTTAAAGTTATACTTAAGTTCCAAAACCATAATATCTTCCATTAAAAATAGTAGTTCACTACATTTATGTACAACGGGAAAGGATGAAAAAGGGGAAAAATCTTCACCAGGGAACAGACTATACATAGGACTCGCAGCCAACCAAGCAATGGAAAATCAGATCATTTTAATTTTTAGTGTCATTTCAAAGAGTCCTTAAACTTTGCCTGACCCATGATTTCACGGTTTAAAAAACAAAAAAAAAAAAACAAAATGAGAGGCTGTTACTACATATGTACCCTGATTTGCTAATATATTAAACTTTCACTCCTACATAATTTGGGAGATAGCTCTATGACAACCAGCCAAAATAGGAAGCAATTAACATGACTGAACATGATGCAGGAATGTGTGCTTGCAGCCCAGAAAGCCATCTTGGGCTGCATCAAAAGAAATGTGAATGGCAGGTCGAGGCAGGTGACTCTGCCCCTCTATTCCACTCTCGTGAAATCCTACCTGGAGTACTGCATCCAGCTCTGGGGCCCCCAACAAAAGAAGGACATTGAGCTGTTGGAGCAAGTCCAGAGGAGGGCCATGAAGATGGTCAGAGGGTTGGAGTGCATCATGCACAAGAGCAGGCTGAGAGAGTTGGTCTTGTTCAGCCTGGAGAAGAGAAGGCTCCAATGAGACCTAATAGTAGCCTTCCAGTATTTAAAGGAGGCCTACAGGCAAGATGGGGAGACACTCTTTATCAGGGAGTGTAGTGATAGGATGAGGGGTAACGATTTTAAGCTGAAAGAGGGTAGATTTTAGCTTGGCATTTCTCTTTCCAGTCATCTTCATGATCAAACTGAGTGAATTTCCTGAAAAGGAAATAATAAACCAAACCACTACCAACAATAAAAAAACCCTCAAACAACACAAAGCCAATATTGTGTTTATAGATGTTTTGTGCGGGTCTTCTATAGATCCATTTAGAACTATGAAGAAAGGGAACTTTATATTCTACAGTCTTACGGAATAAATCATCAACTATGTTGCTATTTGATGACTACATGGATTGAGTTCTCATACCATAATGTGGGGGGAGGAGGTGGGGGAAAGATCAGAGGAATAGTTTATATGTAATACTTTAGACTACGTTTGAAAATGGATGCCATCTCAACAGTGGAATTTGTTTCTAAACAAGCCAATGAATGAAAACTGCCTGAGAAATATAAAAAGCTTACATGAATTTATGAACTGGAAAGCCTATTTCTTATAATAATTAACAGTGCATCACTGCTCAAACCTTGATCTCTCACAGGCGCTTGTGCCGGATGTCAGGTGGTGAAAGATTATGAATAACTTTCTTCATGTAGGAAAAGGCACTGCAATGAAACTGCAGTCAACTGGGATGCGAGCAGTGAAGATACTTATAACTTTTGAGGAAAATTTTATAAAGGCCTATGTAAAGCCAACACCAAGAGAAGACTTCCCCAAAGAGAGACTGAAGATTAATGAATGAATACTGTATAATTTTTGGAAAGAAATTTCAATAGAAAAAGTAAAGCAATAACAAATCTAAAATTACAGAAACAAGGAACCCCTGTAAGAATAACAGAGTCATGGCCAACTAGTGACTATGGACATGGCTAAAGAGCAAACTTCAAGAGGATTTTTTTTGTATTAACATAATCTCCTGCAAAAGAAACAATTTAAATCTGTACACTCTCTCTAACCATTGTCCCTAAGAGTTATAAAGTTATCACATGCGGGGAAAATAAAACAAATAAATACCCAGAAAGGCTATCAGTAAGAAAAAAAAGAAATCACCAAACAAATTCTGTATTAATTATCAAAGTATAAAACAATTAATTGCATTTGTACAAGCAAGACAACATATCAAACTCGAGGATGAAGAGTGCATGAACACCTTTGGAGACCTACCAACATCATACAATGTACAACAGAGATTGCAAACATTTGGCATCCAGCACCCGTGTGCTGTGTGTTTGTGTCACTCAAGAGAATAAAACCCTCACTCCATTTTTTATCTTACTAATAGGGATCTTGTTTGCTTTTTGTTTTTAAAAGAAGTCACTATATTTAAAAAGTACACTGATTAGTAGAGTAACATATATTCCTTTGAAAAATTTAACAATGAACTGACTATTTGGAAATGTTTAATAGTGGATCAAGGCTTGTGGCATGAACCAGGACCTACACAGTAATGAGTTTATTCTTAATAAGATTGTGATTTATATTATATGTAAAATTATATTACTTTTACTCAGATAACATAGGGAAATATCCTCAAATGGTGAGTTTAATTGTTAACTGGAGGATTATAAATAAATATCTTTACTGAACAGCAGATGTAGATTAGACTATTTAGATTTTGCTTGGTGTCTTTTAAATACAAATATGTAAAATAAAACCTCACAGATTGTGGCTTTATCAGTAAACCACATGAAGCATTCTGTGAACTCTTTTTCATGTGAAAAAAAAGAAAAAGAAAAAAGAAAAAAACCTCCCCATTCAAGCACATAGATTTTCACACTGGGAAAAGCAGACAAAACACCATGACACTGCTATCTGTGGAGTGAGGAATCACATGTCAGACTCTCACAGTTATATCAAAATGAATATAACAACTACCTCGTGTATCACTCACTTCTGTAAAGCTGCTATATAAAAGCTGAATGAACTCCTTAACAGCTGAAATCTGCTTGGGTGTTCCTTTTATTCTTTTTGTCATTTATCCCAGATTGTTGTATATCAGCAGCCAACAGAAAAGAGAATTGTGATCTTGCCAATTATTCTTCTGTGCAGTAAAAGTGTTCTTATCTGAGTACAGGAAATGTTATATCAGTAAAGGGTGATGAGGCTGAAGTGCACAATAGGGCTTTTTCTTAATTCACCAAACACAAAGACAAGATATACTCTACTCACTGACAGCTGATTTCTCTGTGGTTTTCCCTGTGAAACAATGTATCTAACAAAAACTGCAACAGTTGCTTTAGACTGAAATGCTGGAGATCCAAGAATAGTGGAAAGATTTTATTCTTGGAAGAATGTGAGACAATAGGAGGGGTAGAAACACACACTCCATATATTAAAAGGTAATTTCTCTCCTCCTTCAACAATTTCCTAGTTCAATTTTTTTTCTGGAGGAGCTAACACTGCACTTAGGAGGCCCCGTGGGATACTATGCAGATTATGCAAAGTCACAGACTGCATCAAGAGGACATACTTAGAACCTGGCTAATACCATTTTAACACAGCTTTCCTTTCACTTCCCTTCCCTTCCCTTCCCTTCCCTTCCCTTCCCGTCCCGTCCCGTCCCGTCCCGTCCCGTCCCGTCCCGTCCCTTTTGCTGCACAAGCCAGTTAAGCAGAAAAGTAATAAATCAGGCATCCCACAGACCTTGTGGTTTAATGAGTTTATTTAAAATACTTTTCTGAATCTCTTCAGTTCATCCCCATTTGGTCTGTATTTGTCCATTTTTGACCACATAGAATAAATATCAAGAATTAGATTTAAAATTATTACCACTGAAATTAATCATGATTGTATAGAAACTGTATTTCATGTTAGTCTATATTTCTAGCACCATGTTATCATTTAAATATTTAAACAAGCATTCCTCTAGAATTATGACAAAATTTTCATTTGTAAAATGAACATTAATTTGTTATTTATGTATTTGTGTTTTATGTATATATGCTGATAAACCCCTTTCACCATCAATAATTTCCCTGTATAATTTGGGAACATACATAGACCTAATTAAAGTGTCAGTGCTTATAAAAATGGCAGCAGTTCACTGTAAAGTGGTCATATAACTGAGCATAACATTAACAATTAATTGTTTGTGAAGGTCTGTACAAATCAAGTATCTTGTCCCTCACAGCAGTGTGACTAAGAAGAAAATTAGCAAAATATGCTCTGCATTCAACTTACTTAAAGCATGGACCCAATTGGCCAGAGTCTCCACAGAGGACGGAATCTGTTTCATAAACCCATGAATATGTGGAATGGTGTTTTCAGTTTCATTGGAGTCAGAAATGTCATATAGCATTAAGTGCATGAAATGATAAATATTAATCTGACAGATAAAGAATCAGAGTAACTGCCTTCCTCAATATAGGCAAGTATACTAGTACCCACAATAGCCAAAGTGTTGGACACATTGTGCATAAACATAGTTTTCTTACTAGCATTCCTGCAATAACACTTTTATTATGCTGCTATCCAGGACACTGATTGTGGTGACATGTTTATGATTGGTTTTCTTTGTGATAAAAAGGTAAGCAAGAGAATAAATAGCATATTCCTGAATTCTCCCTACTGCCATGTGTTCAGTTTTGGGTCCCTCACGCCAAGAAAGACATTGAAGTGCTGGAGCGTTTCTAAAGAAGAGCAACAAAGCTGGTGAAGGGTCTAGAGAACAAGTTTTATGAGGAATGTCTGAGGCAACTTGGGTTGTTTAGTCTGGAGAAAAGGAGGCTGAGGGGAGACCTCATCACTCTCTACAACTACCTGAAAGGAGGTTGTAGCCAGGTAGATGTCAATCTCTTCTCCCAAATAACAAGTGATAGAATGAGAAGAGACACCCTCAGGTTGTTGTATAGTAAGAAAAAATTCTTCACTGAAAGGGTTATCAGGCATTGGAACAGGCTGCCAGTGGCTGAGTCACTGTCCCTGGAGGTATTTAAGACTCAGACGTGGCTTTTAAAGACATGGTTTAGTGGTGGACTTGACAGTGTTAGATTTACGGTTGGACTCAAATCATTCTAAAGGTTTTTCCCAACCTAGATGATTCTATGATTCTAGAATTCTATGATTCTATTTCCCATTAGCTGATGTACAATAATTTAAAAAGTTTGAAATCTCTCAATATTTTAAAAATGTAAAAGTAAGAGACCATTCTTAATTCTTCAGAAGGACATAGAGATGAACAACCACAAGTTCAGGTAGCACTACTGTTTTGAATTCGATTGTCTAGTTTATCTTGTTTTCATTATTTTAAACTGATTTAGTTAATGGTCAGTATTAAAGAATCCACTCTTTGAAGCATGGGTGTGTTGATTTTGAAATTATAGCCTGTAGCCTGTTAAAGATAATTTTAAAATAAATTCTTCTGTCTGTTGTCTTGGATTTACTAGTGAAGGACCATAAACCATGGATAAAAGTTAGGAGTTATTCCTAAAAAAAAAAAAAAAAGGAAAATCACACCACTAAGCAATAGCATCCTTACTACAAGAAATTGAAAAAAGTGGTCAAGTACGTAATATATAGACAATAGCGTCCACTCAGATATCAATATGGAATCTGTTAAGTGATGTCTGTCTCAAGCTTTGCCTATAGTAAATATGATTGCATACAGCTGCAAAGAAAATGAGAGCCTGTGGGAAAGTAACAAATATTCTTCAAAAATAAAGTAGCTAACCTTTATAATATATTTCAGCATTACAAAATTATCTGCTTGGTGAAAATGTACAATACTGAGAGTCCTTGTTCCCCACTTAATTCTACTGGCTGATGTGGAGATCTGCCTCCACAGCACTGTACAGAGGACTGGGGGAAACACAGGATTTAAACAAATAGAAGAATACATATTTTTTAAACTTTCAGTGAATGTAGAATATTATTAGGTTTTAAAGTAAAAATAAGAATGTAATATTTACATCCTCCCAATAGATGGAAGTACAGCGCAATCAGCAGCAGAGCAAAGCTGAGATGATTGTACGAGAGAGAGAGATTTGTCCTGTATTACACAGAAAGTGAAAGAGTCTCTTTGATTTCAGATGGCAGGGAAAACGATTGAGTTAATTCTAGGGATAAAAAGTCACATTTCTTCAATTCTTCTAAAGTCATGATTAAATCAGTCTTTCTGCTGCTCAGCTTCTCCTGCCATAAAGCTACATAATGTAAAGCTACTGAAAAGCTATCCAGGAGACGTTTGCTTCTCATTGAGCCATATCCTGGAAGAATTTCATTATTGAGAGCTACACATGGATCAAAATAGTACAATTAGGCTTTAAAAATGGCAAAATCTTTAAAGGGCTATTCTTATTTAAATTATCATTGGTATCTAACAAGATGAATAAAGATTATCCCTCAGAATAATTATGACAAAAGTTAAGTCTGTTGAGTTTGTCACATTTCTGCAGTTGTAAGTGGGTTGGAACATGCATGTTCCATAGATCTATCTAGTAGAAAGAGTGTAAATTATCCAACCCCACCTCTGTTAGCAGAGTAGCTGACAAGAACGGATTCTTCAAAAAATGGCTTTGCTTTATAGGGTTTCAGCTTAAGATGTAAGTGGTCAAATAGGGTATATTCACATACGACCTAAACAGCTACCTATGGTTTATGAGTTAGTCTGCAAAAAATTCTTACTCCTGCTGATATAAGTATAGGCTGCCATTAAGATTTACCTGAAAGCTCCTTATGAAATCTAAGAATAGCGTTAACCATCAAGTTTGAAACCCTTCTAACACCAGAAAAATTGGGACTGTTGGGGATATATTTCAGAGAGCTGCCAATTTCACCATTTTGAGTGTTGTCTATGGAAAGATACAATCATACAAACACCCAGAACACCATGTCAACAAGATAAAAAGTTCTCTTTAGCTACATACTGAAGAGATGACTGTAGAAGTGGAGTTTGGTAATGATTTAGGGGATTTCTGATTTTGACATTTTTTCTTTTTTTTTTAGATTATGGTGATTATACAAGCACCAAGAAAAAAAAGCAAAAATAAAGAAAACCTGTTAGAATTTATCTAACATGGAAGGAGGACAAAAAAAATAATAAAAAAGACAACAAACCCACAAATTTACTTAAAAGAGAAAACAGAAGATTAAAACCTTGAATAGACTTTACAACAAATGACAGTCATTTTGCACTGTTCTATACAGAATTGAGCACTGATTTTGTGGGATCCTGTCTGTTCAGCAAATTTTGAATAATAAAGCATGGACATTATACCCTTTTCTGTGTAAATGTATCTGTGGTGGGTTGACCCTGGCTGGCTGCAAGACTCCAACCTCTGTCCAGTGTTTTTGCCCCATCGTGTATGCACTTTCCCAGAGGTGCCCCACCTGGCTGGGGGCTCAGCTGTGCCCTGCGGGGGGTCAGTTAGAGGGAGCTGGAACCAGCTGTGTCCAGCATGGGGCAGCCCTGACCCCTCCCCACAGAGGCCCCTGCACCCCCGCTGCCCCATACAGCATCGAGGCAGGATTTCTCAGCTCAGGCAAACCATTTTGCTGATAGTACACAACATTCAGATGTAAGCAACTGCCTCAATCTGGGTCTAGGTGGTACAGCTCGTTTGGATATGGCTTTCCTGTTCTCCGCTAGTGATAGTAGCCAGGCCTGGAACTTGGCTAAAGAAGCTAAACATTGTACATCAGTTACAAGAGTTCATAAAGCTACTAATTCCCACCTTTTATTATTAAATGGTCATATTTTCTGTTCCGTTACTACATGGGTCTGGTTTCCTTATCTGATGTGATTATTGGAGGGATTTTAGTGTTAACTCAGCACAGATTTACTTACTTTTTCTTAAATGTATCTCAGCTTTTTCACTACTTTTTAATGAAACACAGCATTTGTTATAGTAACTGGTGTTTTATAAAGAAAATCTCTGGTGTTTTTTATAAAGAAATTCACTCTCCTGACCTGCTTCACTGTTGAGATTTCATTGGCATGAGATATCTTATGCTAGTAACTTTTTCCCCGAAAAGGAAACATTTGTGCTCCCTAATCCCTGGACATTTAATTAGCTCTTTCATTCACTTGTACTATAAATTACAGTTTATAGGGTTTATTTCTTAAAATCCCACTTTTGGACACATGTCCACTGCACAGTGCAGTGTTATGTTAAAGATTACCTGGTGAACTGGTATATTTACCCAGGGAAGTCAAGGATATACTACAACTGTGGGTCACAGAGAAAGTCTACTAGCACAGCAGTTAGTGGCCAGGCTAATTAGCTCCATCTCAAGGCAGCACTAATTAGCTGGTTCTCAGCAATGTGCTGAGTTATAGTGATCACTTACACTTCCTCCACTTCCTGGGCAACTCCGGTTGGATCCAGCTCAAGTGTCTTTTGACCCACAATGTACATACACCCCAATATGCCTCCAGAGTTGCTCCATAACCAGTCTCTTCCACTGTCAAACACCCAGATACTTCAACATATGGCAACTAATCAGACAAATAGACACTTAGAAAACTGCCTTCAGGCAGGCTTTATTTCTTAAATATGGACTGCTCTGCATTGGAAATTTTCAAAATATCCTGTTGGATTTGTGTAAATATCAAAAAACTAAAATATAATTTACTTACAGATGAAGGACAATGCAATTCTCCCTAAGATAATTTGATCTATATGCTTACTTTGTATTAAACAAATATGTTGACTCACCTACCTGAGGGCCTTTTATGTGATCAAATAAAGATCAAGCTGTTCATGTATTCTTCAGTGGTATTTTGCTGTGACTTTTTTATTTACAGAAAGTTACTCTTGATATTGTGACATGCTGCTCACTAATGTCTTTTATTAGGAAGCTAAAAAAAAATTACTGTTTACAACAGACAGTCTGTGCCACAGAGTTATTTGGTATCAAAGCTATTTTACTAAGCCTGGGAAGCTTCTCTACTTCAAGCAGGTTAATATTGATATAGAGTTTTTTACATCATCTTCTATACAGGAGATATCTAATTTGTTATATCTAATATGGCATGGCACTCCAGAAATAGACATACACTAATTTTGTAAAGTACTTGCCATATTTTTTAATAAATTTTCATTACTTTCTGACTTCAGATCAAAAGTCCAATGAAAATGTGTCCATCCCTAAACACCAAGTAAGTGGGACTAATATAAGAACAGATATGTTAATACCACCGAGTGTTCACATTTGGCTGAATCTCTAGATGCAATTAAGTCATTGGAATGAAAATCCAGGTCTTCATCTCATTGTACTACTGCTTTTTTCCACACTGGAGATTATTTTCTCTGCATAAAACAATTAAACTTTTCAAAGTAAAAGTTTACATTAGGGCTGAAACAACACTCCAGTTAATACTGGAAGCTTGGTAAATCATGTTATGTCAGAAAGGACAGGGAAAAATTAAAGAATGTTGATAGCGACAGAATTTTAAAGTACTAAATTAAGTATCTTTTAAAAATAGATTAAATATAAGTTGACAAAATAGAGTTAAATGAAAGTTACAGGCTTCATGTATTCATGTCTGTTAATACGAGACACTATTTTGTTAAAATGCTTCCAGCATGTTCTATGTCCTTAAAATTATTTTGAAAAACATTGGTTCAATAATTAGAAACAGTGCATGAATTTTGTATTGAAAACAAATAATAAAAAGGACACACTTGCTTAAAGTTTAAATTAAAATAGTTGTACAATTCTTTCAATTAGAGGGCAAATCAATATTTGTGAGACAGGAGGTGAGATGAAAGGCTTAAGAGAGAAATGAGTTGCAGTTATTAGTCACCCTAGTGACTAAGTTGTGAAATTTCAGTGTCAGAATTCTGGTGTAAAAAACAGATTCAGAAAAGTCGAATAATACAGTGTATTTTACTTTACTAGCTTTTCAGGAGACATAATTTAATTTCTGTTGATTAGTAAAGGATCTTGAACTATCAGTAATATATAGTATTTACATAAGTTCCTAGGCTTTGATGAGGCTGTTTTGACATCAACAATCTCTAATTATTTTGGCCAAAAAGACAGAATGCAACCTAAGAACAAATGTATGCTCTGATTCTGTGATCTTTTCTAGTACCATTACAGTTACATTTATATTTTGAAAAATGGCCTCTGAAGAGTTTTAAAAAACAGTAGGGAGAAAAAGACATATAAAACCTTGTGTATCATGGATGCCTTTTAAGAAGAATCGCTGTGTTTACCCATTTACACTTCTGACAATTTTCTTGGTGTTACAGTCTGATTCAGAGTGGAGTCGCTTGAAAACGTTCTAGTGAAAACACTTTCAGGCAAATGTATTAAGTTTGGAATCTAAATGTTTTGCTTAAATGATCTAGTAGATTGGGTTTGTTTAGAGGGTCACTTGGTTTTGGCAGTGTATGGGGGGAAGAACATTTCATGGCATTCAAAGAATCATAAGCATGTTTGGGGATTCAGCAGATCTTCTCAAAGACCAGAAGCCAGCTATGTATATCTGCTTCTTTCTCCTCTGAAAAACTTATTGCCAATTTCATTGCTGATAAAGCAAGAAAGTGCCAAAATTGAAAACATGGAAAACTGAAAACATGGAAACTTAAAACTTTCAAAAACCCTTTCCTTTTGTCCAACTGCTACTAAAAGCAATACTCTGAAACTTATTTCAAATAGTTATTTTGTGATTTGTGGATTAGGAGGATAGAAACCTGTTGCAAAGTCTGTCATTATCAATGGTGGGACTTTCACTGACATCACTGAATTTTGTAGTAGTCTCCCAAACTACTCCCATGAATAGAAAATGAAAATTTCATTGAAAGAGAATTTTTTGCACTTTCAGGTGAAAAGATTAAAAGATAATCATTAAAAAATAACTGTTCATTGGTTTAGTACATATACTGCAAACTTACTGGAAAAATAGGATCATTGATAGATGTGCAGTGGAATTAGATGTAAAAAAAATACTTTTTCTTTATGCACACAGTATTCTGCTCTAGTTTTCCTCTGTAAGGACTACACATACACTTACGCTCAGTCTGATCTAATTTGCTGTGCAGTACAGGTGAGCACCCTAGTGATGGGAGTTGATATAGATGTTATGGCTGTTACCACTCTAGAAGTTCATGGATCACCAGTCTACTCTAACACTGCTTTTAATTCATTCATATAGGAAGGTGGCAAGGAGAATTGGCCACAATTTCTCACATATAAAGGAAGTGAAAAATATAATTTTACATAGAACAGATGTCTAAAGAAAAGCAGCCAGTTGCACATACTTGAGGCTAGAAATCTTCCTGCATTTTTTAAAATAAAGATAAGAACAAAGTAACTTGTCAAATTCTTTCCTAAAATATTATCTGGCTCAGTATACTGCAAGTACAGTGAGGCAAGATGCCCAAAAGTTAAATTCTCAGCTCTTCTTCTTTACAAACATGTGGGTTTTTTCCATGGCAGCTTATTTACTTGACCATGTGCTTCCTGTTGAGCTGGAAATTATGTTCACAGATAATTGTGTTATCTGCATATTCAGAAAGTAATATAGAAGTCAGAAATCATTAAACATTAGATTACTGGATGGTGCAAGTGCATTGAAGCAGCCTGCTAATTTTCACCTCCTCACCCCCATACTGACATGCAGCCTGAGCTCACCCCAATGAGACAGACCAGCCTAAGTAGTTGTTCTTCTGTCCCCTTTCTTCCACATTGCAAAGTCACTGAGCAATTTAGCATGGTTTTGCCTACCTGGCAACTGCTGCTCAAGGGATGTTTGAGCCAGGTCCTCCAGGGGAGGGAGGAAGAACATCAGCATTTGACAAAGCTGCTGAGAGAACTTAATACAGTGCTTGCCTGCAGAGTTCTTGGCTGTAGTTGGTTTCATCTCATTTTCAGAAACCTTAAATTCACTTGAAGATTAAACAACAACAATGCAAAATACTTGAAACTTCAACAATTCTGCTAAAACATTTTTTAACAATTTCTCTTCTGTACTTGTTCATGTTTTGCACAGAGTTCAGGGACCCAAGGTATCCCTGCAACTAGCAAAAATCATCTCTCACACTATTTTCCACTGTACATGTTACTTCCCGCTGTCCTCTTTCTTTTTGGCTTGAGAAACCCATAACTTACTATCTTTGGCAATTGTTCAGGAACCATAAGCAAAGCCTCTATTCCAAGCCTGTCCCTTGGTATCTGAAATTTACATGTTATTCCCAACCTTTCTATTACTGCTCAGAACACTTGCCAAAATAGGAGTAATGTATAAATCATCAAAATCAAAGATGGACCAAAAGTGCCATCAAATATTTTTCTTTTGTCTCAAGCTTTAGGGTTGAAATTTCTTAAGATAACAGCTTTAAATGGGTCCTAACTGCTCAGCACCTCCAGATATAACTAGGACTAGGAGTCTTACATTAGGTACAGAACTTACCTAGGGTAGAGGACCCCTAATTTTACATGCATAAAAGGCTGTCTGGATACAAACCTTGTGGAAGGCACTGCATTCCTTATTGATAGTTTTCTTTAAATTACAAGTTAGAAAGAATATAAAACCCAAGAGATTGATGGGAGGGGTGGATGTTCAAGACAAGATGACCTTTAGAGACCCCTTTTAACATTAAGTGTTCTTTAATTTATGATCTATATATATAGAATTTATCAGTGGATGTTTCTAAGTGCTGTTTCTAACCCTATTAATTTTATGCAACAGGAATGGGTAACAAAGATAAGCAGAGATATGGACAACAGTATCTTTCCTATTATGCCAAGTGACAAATCATGGAGATGCCCTCCCAGTTGTAACTGCAGCTCATAAGATTTGTCAAATTCTATAATTACAAACTAATTTTTAAAAAGTGCCAGTTGTCAGATAGATCTAATTCTTTATTAACTTCTTCTCTAATTTCTATATTTAGAAGTATAATAATGATAATCAGTTTGATCACACTATTATACATTTGGGCTTCATTCACATCAAAAAGGCATAAGCAAAACATCCACGCTTTAAAAGAGCCCTTTGTAGTTTGTTACAGCATGAAAAACTGGATATGACTAAAATGCATGAAACAAGTCTTAATGAGCAAGATAAAAAAGAACAGATTTCCACTGTCCAATGTTAAATTGTTCATGTCCATTTTTATCTGTAGCAAATCGACTCTGCATTCACATCACTAATTTATGCCATTTAAGCAATTTCTTTTTCATTAGTTCAATGTCTATGCATCTAACTACAACCTGATGTTAACTAAAATCTCAGTGAAAGAACTTATGCAGGCAAGTTTTCCTCAGGTCTAAGACAAACTCATGAGTTACATTGGCTCAGCTAAATATGGTAATTGTCCAAGTTTTCTTGTCAAGTGAGTTGTGTGTTCCTGCTTCAGACTGATGCAACACCATTACTTTTATTTGCAACTTAGGGTCGTGATCCTATGCATAAACTGGAATGACTGATGTCTGCACATCTTGCTTCAGCTGGTTTAATATGGCTTTTACATTTAAGGTTCTGGTTCTACTACTCTGAAGAGACACCCTTCTGCCCTTTACACTGGACATAATGATATCCTTCGGTGTCACAGCACAAAAAGGACAAAAATGTGTGAGGGTTTTTCAAAGTCTTGTGACACCCTTGATTTTATTGCATATGTATAATTATTGGCAATGCGTCACACCAACACAATACATGAAAACAAAGTGCTGGCAATAAACAAGATCAGTTCAGGATGTTCAGTTTATTTCTATAGTTTTCTCCTAGTTCAATATCTGCAAGTGTGCTTCAAGAGAGGGACAAGGCAGGAACCAAGGGTGGCCTGTGCAGAGGCTGTGCCTTCACTGTCAGAACGTGTTCCCACAAGGTCTAAGCACTACAACCAGAGCTGGGTGCCACTGATAGGGTTCAATGACAGCCTCAGAAAGGGTGAGGGGATGAATCAAGTCCATCATCCCTCCAGGGTCTATCCAGGGAACGCAATCAGCAGGAGTGGGAGACAGAGTTGTAGCAGATGCAGCATAGGTCCAGGACCCTAAGCCAGGGCCAGAGGCAGCTAAACCTCTGACAGCTCATGGAAGCTTTGGTTGCTCAGGCCTGAGCTGAAATGAGGCACCTGGGCCCATGAGCAGGGTTGGCTGTACTCAGAGAAATGAAGGCCTATCCACCCCTATTAGGGTGTTTTTTGTGTCTAGAAGAGTTTTATCTTCTACAAATCTGTATTCTCTTATATTTACTTGAGCAGCCAGTATAAAAGAGAATCCCTGGCTTCTTTTAGAGTTTACATTTAAATACACAGGAAGATGTTTTACACCCAAGCTATGACTCCAGGCATTACTGAAGGATACTCAGATAACTGGGCAAGTTTCTTTCTCAGTTATCATGGTAGCTTATTGAAAGCCTGTCTTTCTCAAGAGGGGCAGGGAACTGCTGGAGAGAGTCCAGCGCAGAGCCACAAAGATGATCAAGGGAATGGAGCATCTCCCTTATGAGGAAAGGCTGAGGGAGCTGGGTCTCTTCAGCTTGGAAAAGAGGAGACTGAGGGGTGACCTAATTAATGTTTATAAATATGTGAAGGGTGAGTGTCAGGAGGATGGAGCCAGGCTCTTCTCTGTGACATCCAGTGATAGGACAAGGGGCAATGGGTTCAAGCTGGAACATAGGAGGTTCCACTTGAATATGAGAAAAAACTTCTTTACAGTGAGGGTGACAGAGCACTGGAACAGGCTGCCCAGAGAGGTTGTGGAGTCTCCTTCTCTGGAGACATTCAAAGCCCGCCTGGATGGGTTCCTGTGTGATCTGATCTAGGTGTTCCTGCTCCGGCAGGGGGATTGGACTAGATGATCTTTCGAGGTCCCTTCCAATCTCTAACATTCTGTGATTCTGTGATTCTGTGTTTCATCAATAGCTGCTCAACAGACTGACAAAGCTTCTTGCATCCTAGTTACCTTTAACTCAGTCTAAGACCAAAAAAGTAGTGTTTTACAGAAAGAAAAAAATGGATTTAAAAAAAAATTCTCAAGTACTTTCTGTACATGCTGTAGATAATAAAATGGTTTATCCCCATAGTAGTAACTTTATAGTTTTACCCTGGCTGGCAGCAAAACAGCACAACACTTCTGACTCATCCTCCCCTCCTCCTCACAACCACCCCCCACTCTCTGGGGAAGGGAATGGGAAATAGAATTGAAAGGGTAAAGGGAAAAGAAACTCTTAGGTTGAAACAAGAACTATTTAGTAACTAAACTACAATAATATTGGAAGTAATAATAATGATTATAATAATAGTAATATATACAAATATATAAATGAGTGATACACAGTAATACCGCTCACCACTACTGCTATCAACCAAAGCTACGTCTGCTCCTGGCCAACGATCCCAAAGCAAGAAGAGTCCTGAATGGAGACAAGAGCCTCAGTGCCCAAGAGACCAAGATGCCCCTGAGAGAGGGATGACCCAGAGGGAGACAACCCAGAGTAAGAGAGAGAACTTCCAGACAGAGCCTTATCTATATACTGTGCATGACGTGCATGATATCGAATAGACCATTGGCCAGTTTGGGTCTCAGTGCTAACGTCAAATCCTAGGCGAGTAACTGGGGCTGTGCTCCCTCCCAACTTCTCAACTGCAGACACTGGCACAACAGAGATGCTGAAAAGTCCATGTCTGTCCCAGCAACCATAAACATCAGCATGTTATCAGCCTCTTTCTCAGCACAAATCCAAAACATAGCGTCTCACCAGCTGCTATGAGGAAAGCTAACTCAGTGTCAGCTGAAACCAGAACATAAGAAGGCCTGAAGATCTCATTTTTATGGAAAACTCACTTGTATATGCTTCCTGGTTCAACTAAGAACAATCTAATCATTGCATTAAATGTCAAACTGTGTATCAGCTACTGACTTACACAGTAGTATCCTAAATTTGCTCTGAATACTTCAAAAGCTTGTAATAAATTATAGATGTAAGCTACCCTTTATTCAGATATGTTAACAAGGGAAGTACTTCTTAAAAAAAAGGTGCAGTAACTTTTTATATTCTGTGTTACAAGAGTTTTGCTAGCCTATGACGATTTTTTTTTCTAAGACTCAATTTCATCCATCTTTGGCAGTACTGAAGATATGTGGTAATACATTTTGGGGCAGTTGGGGTTTTGTTTGGTTAAGTTTTTTTGGTTGGATGTTTTTTGTTTTGCTTGGTTGGTTTGGGTTATTTTGTGTATTAGAAGGGAAAACCATGTCCCACTTTGACAAGTGCATAAGACACAATGAATTTTTCATAGCCCCCCCAAATATAGTGTTCTAATTGGATATGCATTGCAATATAGGAGTTCTTGAATGATTGCTAAAAATTGCATCTCTTCGGAATCATCTACAAAAGACCTCAATCTGCTACACAGCATCAGTACAAAAGGTAGGGGCCAGTGTACACGCCTACACCAAGGGTAGTAGCCCAGGAGTTTTTAAAGCCCATGAAAACAAATTGATACTTTCAAACTCTGTTACTTTCGACTTATTCTATGTGTCTGACCTGGACACAGGGATGACAATTCATGTACTTAAATGTAGTCCTCTAAGGCAAATTTAGGCATCCAAACAGTATCTGAGTTATCTTCACAAGACTACATTACAGAAAAAAAAATGCCTTTTTTTGTGGCAGCAGCTGAAGATCACCTAGGACACCATATTGCAACTAAAATGGCTACAGAAACCTTTGCTCAGGTACCTGAAATTTGCTTCCTTAGATTCCAAGCATGGAAATGTTTATGATCTCAAAAAAGGAATTGCTACAGCCAGCATCCTCAGGAAGAAAATGCCTAAAATAATACAAAGGGCAAAGCATGAGACTGAGTCTTAAGCTGCACTCTTGTCTAGCCTTAGATGTCTTCCTCTCTGTGCTGTATGGAGTTAAGTTTCTTCATTTAGATTCACACTCTTCTCCCTCCAGGTGAGAATTCTCCAGATACTTTAATTTTCATTATCAGAGGTCCCACTAAGTTCAAGAGGCCTAATCAGAGTTATTTAGCCATGAGCTTTGTAACTAAAAGCTCACTGACACTCTAAGGCACCACCCCTACAGCCGTATTTTACATATCACAGTTTTGCATTTCTAGATCTAAGTTGGCAGAAAATAGGGACAGAGATGCAAAAGACCTGGAGTGTGTAAATCCCATCTAAGCTGCAGAAAGACATAACAGAATACTGTTTAGGCTTGGAGAATTTATCTTTTCCACAGATATTTCAAATTATTAATATTTAAGAGAGAAAATTAGAAGTCATGTAAGCCTGGACACAGCTCAGAAACATGTGAAAGTGGTCATCCATTTACAAATACTGAATAGCCGAGCTTATCATTAGAAAGCAATAAGCAGTATAAGGAGACATAATTTACACAATAGTAATCTTTGCAGTTTTGATCAAAAGTTTAAAACACTCCATAAGTTCTAAACATATTTATTCAAAGCGGCTGGTGCTTAGCGATCCCTATTATAATTTAATTAATCTGCTTGTTAGAGTTGCCCTGGCTGAACCTCTTTCTTCCCTGCCAAATGCTCTGACTCACTGCACCTTCCCTAAAATCCATTGCAATTTTCTGTGACAACTGAGAAAAAATGTGTTTTATATTAGACTAAATATTAGACTATTGTGTTTTTCTTTTGAAATTTCCATTCCTTGCCAGATGAAACACTTGAGCTTACTGTAAATCAGAAGTGTATATTTTTGGGAAGCTGAAACTTACCAATGACAAGCTGGAGAAAGTCACTATGTCAGCAAACTGTTCATCCCAAACGTTGTACTTAGCTTAAATAAATCCTCTGCTTTTCATCTATTGTGCTGTACTGCTATTTTTCTGTGAAGTACAATGCCACAACAGTGAGAAGACACAATCGTAAAATATATGTCCAGGCTGTTTCAAAAGCAGGCTGGTCTCCAGCAGAAATTAGGGCATGCAAAACCCTTTTGTAACTTATGTTCAACTGCAACGGACCATTGCGGCAGCCAGGAACAGCTGGAGCATAGGCACACTGCAGTAACACCTTCTCCTTTGCTAACTTCTCTGACCGCATCGCAGCACCCCGCAGGTTGAGACAGGAGGGTGTTTAGTGCAGGTCTTGCCCCACCAGCTTCATACCACTAGTGATTTTCCTCTGGGGACAGCTCAAGGTGAGTTATGGTCCCTTTGCATCAGCAGAGCTGATATAAATTGGGCCTCAGAGACAAAATTAAGGAGGTTTGTCGGGCAGTGACTCATGTTAAGTGTTTGACAAAAAAGTTAGTGTTGCACTGTTTACATTTGCAGCTGGACATACATGTCAAATAGCAAGTTTCTAGTTCCCAAGAAGGCAAAAAATCTTTTAAAAAGTTTATAAAGATTTGTACTTTGAGCAAAGGAGCCTAAGGAGATAATTACCATACTATTGTATCTCTTACTAGCAATAAATTCATTTTTTTAGAAACTTGACAAACAGATAAAGGAAGAGCGTGCACAGTTAAACATAAATAAGTGTAAGAATTCAGAGTTGTAGCACATTTTTCAGTGTTCATCCCACTCTGGGCTTCACATTCCTAAACAGAAACTTTTCATAAGACAATAGAAGGAAAATGGTTTGTGTTCAGTCAGGGAAATAGTAAAGACAAGGAGCTTTTCAGAAGAATGAAGTAGAGTTAAACTTATAAATCACCTAGACCAGTACAATATATGGAGTAAAGAAAAGAAGATCTTTTTATAGCGCTACCCCTTCCTTGCTGTCAGAGTAGTAGGCAGAGACAAGTCAATTGGATTAATTTATTTAAACTTAATGAAAGATTCTATTAAAGTCATTCATAAGGAGATATTAAGGATACTTGATATCCACACTGAAAAAGAAATACTTGCAATGATTAAAACTTTATATGACAAAATCTAGCAATAAGAAAAAAATGGCTGATTCACAGCATACACAAACATTCATAACTATTTAATTCGTTGGTTATAATTTGACTTGGCATCATTCAAAGTTCTTAAAACTTTTTATATAAAGATTTATTATATTAAATTAATGGCAAAATAATTAATATTGCATTTTGGTGTGTATGTTTTTAAAATACAGTGTGAAATTGCACCTATACAAAAAACATAGACTTATAAATGTGGCTGGAAAATTGACTTTCACCAGCTAGAGATTCTAAGATTACATTTCCAATCTTCTGTAAGGCAAGACTAAAATCCTTGCATCAATGAATAACCTGGAATTATTTGCTTATATTTGTTTTAACACAAACTGAAATAACACATTCTAAACTGATCAAAATGTTTTGAGAACAGGAAGTAGAAAAAAAAATCTAATTTCACAAGGAGAAAACAAAATATCAAGAAATTCCCACAAGATAATTTTCTGGGACAAACCATTCCATGAGAAAGCTTACATCCAGGTTTAATGACAATAAATGTAAGCAAAAATAACTACAGAATCACAGAATCACAGAATCACAGAATGTTAGGGATTGGAAGGGACCTCGAAAGATCATCTAGTCCAATCCCCCTGCCGGAGCAGGAACACCT
>VZTO01021698.1:48837-60359 GCA_013400615.1 Syrrhaptes paradoxus
ATTTTTCCCCGCCCAAATCTCCAGCCTGTCTAGGTCTCACTGGATGGAAGCACAGCCATCTGGCGTGTCAGCCACTCCTCCCAGTTTCGTATCATCAGCAAACTTGCTGAGGATGCACTCTACTCCCTCATCCAAGTCGTTGATGAGTCCTATATCAATTATATTGGGATGGTAGAAGATCTAACAAAAAAGATTCAGTGGGCAAATACAACAAAATTACTCTTTCTTTTCCTCTCCTTTTTCACAAACCATATGATATATCATGAGTTATAAGGAAGAATTTATCGAGAGTGCGGTTAAATACCGGAAAAAGCTTCCTAGAGAGGTAGTCAATGCCCCAAACCGGTCAGTGTTTAAAAGGCATTTGGTCAATGCCCTTAAGAACATGCTTTAACTTTTTGTCTGCCCCAAAGTGGTCAAGCTGCTGGACTACATTATCATTGTAGATCACTCCCAACTGAAAATATTCTATTCTATTCTAGTCTAGTCTAGTCTAGTCTAGTCTAGTCTATTGTATTCTATTCTATTCTGTTCCATTCCATTCCATTCCATTCCATTCCATTCCACTCCGCTCCACTCCACTCTTCACTCCACTACATTCTGTTCCATTCCATTCCATTCCATTCCACTTTATTTGCTTTATTTTCATGAGAGTTAGGTGAATGAAAAAAAGAGAAGAAAGAGACACCTCTACATTTAAAGTGTAACATACTAAAATCTAACATGCCTTTCTGTATTTCAAAATTGAAATTTATGCTGGCTGGGATGGAAGCCATTATATAACGAGTTTTCTTAAAGGAGGCTACAAATGAGCTATTAATTCTGCTATTTCAAATTTATCACTTACTAGAATTAATGCATCTTGTTTCCTTTCATAAGTGTTTTGTTTTGGTTTGGGTTTTTGGGTTTTTTTCCCTGTGTATTATATGTTTTACACCAGTGGCAGCAATTAAATGATCTCAGACAATGATTCTATTTTACTTCTTTTACCTGTATCATCCTGGCTTCTACACTACTGAAAAGCAGCTGTTCCTTCCCATCTTTCTACTTCTATTGCCTTCTGGGGAGCTAGTATTCACTGGACAAAATCACAGTCAATTATAGTAGCCTGCCATTAGGCCTAGATGGAGTGGTAAAATTGGTAAAACTTCTCTCAGAAAGGCAAACTGAAGGCCTAGGTGTTCTTACCTCTAAATACTATCTATCTCAGCTGAAAATATTAATATTGACTAATAGACCTTTTCTGGAGAGATATGGAAAAGAATATTTTTAATCCCATTAAATAAGGATTTTTGTGAAAAGATGTTACAGGAACTATTTAAAATCTCTTCATGATTCCTTCCCAATTGGAATGGAAGCATGTTTAATTTAATTTTATTTCTGGTGTCTCAGTTCTCTAGTGCTAATTGTGAAGCCCCTATACAACTCAAATTGTAATTTAAACTGTATCAAAATAAGTACAAATATTTACATCTATGTCTTCATTAAAAGTGAATCAGCCTAAATTCCAATAAAGCAATTTTAAAGTGTGATAATTATTTTTACTGCAGCCCCAGTAAATGTGACTTTGCCATTACTGGCAATGGTCGTAGACTTTGTACGGACCTGCAGGCTCCTGAGTGCAGGCTCTCAGGTCTTGTCTGGGCTTGTCTTGACCTGACCTGGTTTTACCTTAACTGCTGGCCCCCTTCCAAGTGACTATTGCCCAGCCTGTTTTGCCACAACTCTGTGAAAACCTTGTAGTGAAGGCCTGACAAACCTCGGACAAAGTAACTGCAAAGCAAACATTATCCCTTTGCATCCTCTGAGACTGGGGGAAGCTATTTCAGCCTTTGTGTGGAACAGATAAGAAGGAAGCATTGTGTCCAGTTCTGGGCCCCTCAGTTCAAGAGGGACAGGGAACTGCTGGAGAGAGTCCAGCGCAGAGCCACAAAGATGATTAAGGGAATGGAGCATCTCCCTTATGAGGAAAGGCTGAGGGAGCTGGGTCTCTTCAGCTTGGAAAAGAGGAGACTGAGGGGTGACCTAATTAATGTTTATAAATATGTGAAGAGTGAGTGTCAGGAGGATGGAGCCAGGCTCTTCTCTGTGACATCCAGTGATAGGACAAGGGGCAATGGGTTCAAGCGGGAACATAGGAGGGAACCTTGAATATGAGAAAAAACTTCTTTACGGTGAGGGTGACAGAGCACTGGAACAGGCTGCCCAGAGAGGTTGTGGAGTCTCCTTCTCTGGAGACATTCAAAGCCCGCCTGGATGCGTTCCTGTGTGGTGTGATGTAGGTGTTCCTGCTCCGGCAGGGGGATTGGACTAGATGATCTTTCGAGGTCCCTTCCAATCTCTAACATTGCATGATTCTGTGATTCTGTGAGTTGTGTAGAAGGAAACTGAGGGAGACCCCAAGAGTGATATGGAAGGAAGCTTCTATGTCACACTCCTGCCAGCAGACAGGAGGGAGCAATCCCCACCATGAGCCCCCACCAAAGGCCTGTGTTCCCTTTTCCCAAAATTTGTCTCATATAATTAGGTTTGGAATGAAATACATTGATGTTAGACTAGGACTGGCTTACTGTTGCTCAGCAGTTTGCTGAACCATGTACAGTTTGAGTATATTGGTGGTCTTTGTTTTTCATCTCTCATTGCTGAACATAGATCAGTCATTATAATCAGTCATCTGTTTTCAGTCATCTGGCAGATTTCAGGTTACATGATAATGGCTTAATGTTAACTCCATTTTTTCCCACAAGAGTTTTGTTTGCTTGAGTCATATAAGCGGCAATGATATCTTCCTTGTCAAAGGTACTTTTACCATGTTGGCTTTTGGCATTACTAGTTTTCAACACATTTCATAAACAACAACAACAACAACAACAACAAAGTTAGCTTTTTAACCAAAGTTAATTTGCACCATAGAATCACAGACTGCCAGGTTGGAAGGGACCTCAAGGATCATCTGGTCCCACCTTTCTTGTCAAAAGCATGGTCTAGACAAGCCAGTCCAGCACTCTGTCCAGCAGAATCTGAAAAGTGTCCAATGTTGGAGAATCCACCACTTCTGGGGATTCTGATTGTTCTCGTGAATTTTTTTCCTTTTGTGTCCAATCAGAATCTCCCCAGGAGTACTTTGTACCCATTAGCCCCCATCTTTTCCATGTGATTCCTTGTAAAAAGGGAGTCTCCATCTTTTACGTAGCAATCTTTTAAATACCGGAACATAGTGATAAGGCCTTCCCTAAGCCTTCTTTCCTTATGGCTGAACAAACTCAGCTCTCTCAGCTTTTTCTCATATGGCAGGCTTCCTAATCCTTCATCTTCGTGGCCCTTCTCTGGACACTCTCCAGCCTGCCCACAGCTTTTTTTGTATAGTGGGAACCAAAATTGAACATAATATTCCAGTTGTGGCCTGACAAGAAATGAGTAGAGAGGGATAATGACTTATTTATCTCTGCTGGTGATGCCCTTGTTGATGCAACCCAGCATGCTGTTGGCTTTCTTTGCCACAGCAGCCGCTGTTCACTTACACTGAGCTTGTTTTTCACCAGGACCCCCAGGTCCCTTTCCACAGAGCTGCTCCCCAGCTGGGTAGATCCCAGCCTGTGCTGCAGTCCTGGACTATATTTTCCCAGGTGCAAGACCTTACATTTGTCGTTGCTGAACTTCACAAGGTTCTCATTAGCCCACTCTTTCAACCTAACCTGGTCTTCATGTGGGGTGACTCTGCCTTCTGAAGTGTCCACTTCCCTGCTTAGTTGGGTATCTTTGGCAAACATTCATCAGGGTATCCTTGAACCCATCATCCAAATCACTTATGAAGATATTAAACAGCATTGGGACCAATATTAATCTCTTGAGGACCCCACTTGTGATAGGTTGCCAGTTTGGTTAGTCATGATTCTTCAAACATTAGTTTCCTTTTTATTCTCAGCCTTGTCTTTAATCTTTGTTATGAAGAAATCCTCTTCCTTCAAGGTCACAAAGTTTGTTTTCACAGTCACCTGACTTTCTTGTTCCAAATAACCAAATAATTGGACAGATCATCAAAGTCTCAAATAAGTGTAAGATTTTGTGATTTTAATTCATTTTGGCACATACACTAGAGGGTTATATTTTCTTTTCCCTTTTTGTCTCCAAATACCTAAGCTATGAAGCAATATTATTTTAATATGTGACAAATACATCTGTTTATACACTAAAGATCTAGGTATTATTTTCTCCAAACATCAATCAGCAAACGCAATACTTTCTAGAAGAATGTAAATATACCCTGTAGAAATCCAGAAATGTAGTTAAGGAATAAATAACTCAAAGACTATGCAAAAGAGCCATGTGTGCTCTCTCTGGGAGTTTCACCCTTCTCTTGTAAATTCTCCACATAATTTGTGTGAAATTTATATAAAAATCTTGCCTACTTTTATTAAGACATCAGTCATTTTGTTTGTATAAGGAAAAGAGCTGTTTTCTATAAAACTATAAAAATAACACTGTAATTTCTGATATCCACATCAAAAGCTGACAGGAAATGCAATTTCAACCAGCATTCCACATTGTTTATTAAACTAAAACAACAGTTTCATGAAAAACTTAAAAACAGAAAACGTGTAATATAAAGGATAGCCTCAGCAACAGAAAAAATCTCTAGGAGTAGCACCCTTCCTATGAATACAAAGCTCTCAAGTTTGGGGTTTTTTTGTTTGTTTTGGTTTGGTTTTTTCACCAGTCATTTGGGTCGAGCCAAGGGTCCTTTGTGATCACCTGGTCCAGCCATCTGCTCAAAGCAGGGACAAATTCAAAGCCAAGTCCAACTTTGAATTTTGATCAGGTTGGTCACTGCCTTAACTAGTTAAATATATTTTTTACCTCTTCTTATACTTAACTATGTGCTATTACTACAATCTTGCCAATATTTTTCTCCCTTTCTCCAATTTCTACCTACACAGCATAAGAAAACAGACTCTAAGGTAAGGTTAAACAGGACATAAGCTTGTGTCTTAAAATCAATGAACACATAAACATTCTTATATCATCCTCAAAGTATCTCTGTTGTTTAACATTTTAATTAAAATTCTTATGTTTTTTTCTCCATGTGCTGCAGGTGGAGATCTGCTCCACCATGGATGTCCATGGGCTGCAGGGGCACAGCTTCCTCACCAGGGTCTTCACCATGGGCAGGAGGGGAATCTCTGCTCTGGCACCTGGAGGACCTCCTCCCCCTACTTCTTTACTGACCTTAATGTTTACAGAGTTGATTCTCATATTTTTTCACTCCGGTCTCCAGCTGCAATTGCACAGCTTTTTTCCCTTTCTTAAATTTGTTATCCCAGAGGCACTACCACTGTCGCTGATGGGCTTGGCCTTGGCCAGTGACAGGTCCATCTTAGAGCCAGCTGACACTGGATCTGCTGGACACGGGGGAAGCTTCTAGCAGCTTCTCACAGAAGCCACCCCTGTAAAGTCCCCTTGCTACCAAAACCTTGCCACACAAACCCAATACATACAAACAAGCATATTTCTGATGTCTACTGTTTTACATAAATGAGAAATAAAATTATGAGCAAGAATAAACTATGTTACTGTGGAAATATTTTCCACATTGTCTTTTCAAAGTAACGATTAAATGGAGAGGTTTTTCTACTGAATACTGTGCAATTATTTTTGTTTCATTTTTTACCCTTTATTATAAATAAAAGAGGTATGTCCTTGCTCTCCTTTTCTACTTTCTAAGCTGTATAATATACATTTTTGCTTATTTATTTAATTCATACTTCTCTATTTAGTAATTATTTTCATAGCATCATTGTGTTTGTGACAACTGAATATCTCTTAGTCAAAAAGCAATAAAAATACAATTATTTACAATTTATTCTCCATTTGTTAAGATTCACACTAGTAGCAGTAAACTACCCCTTTGTGACCTAAAAAAATTTGCCTCTAACTACCAAATGTTAAGTTACAGCTTCCTTCTTCCACTGTATCTTTCAGACCTCTACCCCAAAAAGAGCTTCTAACTGAAATATCTAATAGTTTGCATCTGGATCATGAACCTCCACTTACTCAGAAATAAAAATTTAGCAGAAGGTTTTTCAAGAGGAAATATAAAGGAAGAAGCATCTGAGCTAACACCTTATTTGTGAAAAAGATCCTTTTATTACTTTGAAAATAAAAGGGATATAAAGTAGATCAAATGTAGGTATACAGCTGGTCAAATTTTTTAGTGCCTTTTTTTAATCTGTCTGTTAGGTTTGAAGAAAACTTGCTTTCAGTAAAGCATACCTGTAGAAAAAGCAAACAAAAATAAAAACAATTATTTTCTAAAACATTTCAGTTTTGACACTAAGTTTATTTGATTTCTAAGGTTTTTTTTGACCACTTAGATTGTCAAAGGAAGTTTTCCAAAAGCGAAATATTTTTACTCTCTTTTTTTTTTTTTTTTGGAGTAGGGGAAAAGTTTCACACAGAATCACATAATAGACAAGGTTGGCAGTGACTGATGGAGATTGTTTAATCCACTCCCTTGATTAAAGCTGGGTCAGCTAGAGCAGGTTGCTCAGGGTGGTATCTTGCTGGGTTATGAGTAGCTCCCAGGCTGGAGATGCACAGCCTGTCATTACCAGGACAACCTGGTCCACAGTTTGATCACCTTCCAACCAGAAAATGTCTTCTGTTTAAACAGAATTTCCTGTATTTCAGTTTGTGCTCATTGCCTCTTGTCCATTCACTGGGCAACACTGAGAAGAATCTGTTTCCATCTTCTTTCGTTTATTTACCCCATCAGGTATTTATACACATTGACAAGATCCCTTTAAGCATTCTCCTCTCCAGGATGGGCAGTCTCAGCTCTCTCAGCCTTTCTTTGTGTGGCAGATGCTCTGGTCCCACAGTCGTCTTGTGGCTCTTTGCTGGACTCACTACAGTGTGGTCCTGTCTCTCTTGCACTGGGGGAGCCCAGAACTACTTGTTTACATGGTTTGAAGTCCCAAACATTGTGAGACTCATATATTTTCCCAATGCTAAGAAAATTCTGCCTGCATTTCTTCTGAGATCCTGTACAAAATATTTTCCTTCCTCTACTGCTATCAAAAATGTCCTCTGACGAATAAGCTTTTAATGGTGAAAAGAGATGAAGGACAAGATTTTCTATGCAACTTGTCCTCCTCAGTCACCCAAATGAATTATACAGTCAAAACAGTAAAATTTACTTTTGCAATAGTAACTTCCCCCTTCAGTGCCTTCCAGCACTTCATGCACAAACTAGGACAAGAATATACTATACATTGCATCCTTTATCTGGATTCTCATCTTCTGCATTTTGGTCTTAATTTTTTCCCTTCTTTGGACCAATAGGTTTTTTGGGAGAAAAAAACACTGCACTTTCAGTGACAAAATAAGATGTTTCATTTTAATATTTTTAATTAATCCAAACAAAAATATTATATTTTTTTACCTTGTTGCTTAAGGAAGTGTGTTCCACTTCTTATTTCTTTGAATTTATTTTTCTTTCTCTTACGCTGCCACCTGCTCGTGAAGAAAACACTAAGAGGAAATAGCAATCTGTGGGAAACATACATAAAAAAAAATTTTGTTAAACCAAACAAAGCTTTTGAGAATTGCCACATTCAGCAGTCTAATTCTATATCTTCTAATATCTCTGACATCCTGTATTCAGTTATTCAACTTACCTTCAAATCAGAAGATGTGACAGAGGCTTGAAGAGTATTTCAGCTGTGTGAAACTAGAAATTCTTTATAGGATGCAATACTTGTATATTAAAATAAATTATTTTTTCACATTGTATCTTCCAGGAAATCTAATCTTTAAAAGCTATTTTTTAATTTCTCAGAACAGTTGTATGGGCCATATTTGTAGCAATTTTGACATTTTGAGTTCTTTGAGATTTTTTCACATTGAATCTTCATATTCATATGTTTCATACTAATCTGCCAAATTTAACTATGGTGAAAAGGGCTCAGTGGACTTCATTGTACAACAAGGCTGTTTCGTTATAGTGTTACTAGCCCACCATTTGCTAACACGAATTTACAATCTCAAAAATGTTTGTTTAGTTCCTCAGATGTGGAAACTCCATTTTTCCATGGTGTCTCCATGAGTCAGTGTCTTGGTTTCATGCATTACAAGAAAATTCTTCGCTGCCTATTATGATTTATTACAGTGAGAGGTGTTGAAAATCGAGTCATGAAATCTGAAGTCTGGATCCAGACCAAAAACAACACAGGCATATATACTGCACTTGGGATGTTATGAAAATAAGTCATTGTGTTGCCAAATATATATTAAGAAACCTCCTTCAAATGTTAACTGTCATAATTTCAGACTCCAAAGGTTAAGAACTTCTATGCTGACTATCAAGAGATGTTTAGCTTGGAGCTTCCTCTGTTCCTTACTTTAAGTAGTGTTGTGGTGCTCTGATCATCTGTTCCTTTTTTCTGATGCATTGCCATTGTATAAAATTCTAACAATAGAACCATAATGAAAAACAGGGTAAAAGAGTAAATAATGACTAAACCAGTTATATTGTTTTTCAGTTTAAAAGTATTTTACATGTTTGAAGAATCTGAAGTAAATTACTTCTTGTATACAATTAAATTTGGGTTAAAGAAAGCACAGAAATATTTGGAAATGCCACACTGAAAATTTTAGACTGCCTTAATGTAGGTTGTAGGTCTATGAGAGAACTACAGAGTATTGTTTTAGATACACCCAGAATAATGTACTGTTCATTCCTTAGCATTAGTACACTATACTATATAATTTATATCAATGATACAGTTACACTTCAGCTTGCATGTTTAGACATTTTGCAAATGCAAAATATATTAAATTTTTTTAAAGAATTACTTTTCTCACACAAGCCAATGTAAGACTGTTGAAAACACTATACAGTGTTTATTGAATTCTGTATTATTCGATTAGCAACACACATAACAGTCAAAATTCTCTGACAGATTTTATAGCTAAGAAGGCATTCCAGATACTAATGTAGACCAAGCACTGGATTTCGTTCTTTATGTAGGTGAAAAACCAGAAAGCTGTGTTAATCATTCAAAATCCCGTTGTCACATTATTGGAATACACAAGTAAAATCTACAGCACTGCTGTAATTTTATGTTGTTAGAACTTGATTCATTTTGTTGCAGAAACATAAACATTGCTATTCACATGACTAGAGCAACATCATGAAGACTGAGGATTTGAAGATATTAATACCTCTTGTGATGGCAGTTAAGCACCTTAATACTTTTAAGAATGAAAAAAGGACATTATTACAATAACTTTATTAAAATTTCATTAAAAAAGAATATTAATGGATCCATAGATACTCCTTATTATTCTGATATAATTTTATGAAATTTATTAATTTATGAAATTATTTAAAATGTTTTATAATTTTATTTTCCAAGTTTGTTGGATCTAAAACAGAACTGGGTTTTTTTTACCCTTTTAAAATTTGTCACTAATGAAATGGAACACAATTTTTTAAAGTGCAATACATTTTAAGTGGTTACTCTGCATGATGAAATTAAAGACGGTTGAAGAAGATCCCTCAAGATGTGCAGTAAACTCCTGAGATTGTGGCAGCATGGGCACATGGAGTAGAAAGAAACTGAACAAGGAAAGTTTCATCGCAGTTCCCATTTTCAGAAAAAAACCCAACAAATACAGAAAACAAAACCTCTCAACATTATTAACAATAACAAAAGGTACTTTTCACTTAGAAAATATACATGTGAGTGTGTGTATGTGTTGGATTGTGTGCATGCATTTAGTATTTCACATATATATGCATGTAGATGTGTTTTATGGAGACGCTTGTTCTTCAGTGCAGAAAGAATATTTGGGAAAATAAACTATTTTGCATTGTTAGAAAAGAAGCACAAACTGGGAAAACAAAATATAGTAATCTTTGCAGATACAGTGGAGTGTCCAAGTATATTCTTTAGTGAAAATTAGATTCTGAAAGGTTGATATGTGTATGTTCTTTTTCTTTTCCAAGACAAACACATTGTTTTATAGAAATAGCTTTACGAACTCAGCATCTCTTCTGTATAGCTAGCCTCATGGAAGATTCCTGTATTATTTAATAGTAGTGGATTGTGGGCAGGGACTTGGAATGACCAGAAATGTCATCTAGCAGTGGAATCTGATAATCTGTACTTTTAAATGGATAGCATGGTGCCTAGCATACTTCTGGCCCACGTCAGCCATTATTCTCCCAGCAATTTCCAAATACAGCCACATCATTGCCGAGGTCATTACCAGCAGGCAGATTGAATGCACTCACACTGTTCTAAAGGCCATGATAGTTTATTAACTATGATTGGCTACTCGAGGCCAACTGGCCTGAGCACCAGTGAGCATCCCTGGGCACACCTGGTGCCTGTTAGCGTAAGCATAGACTCATAGTCCAAGGTGACATCCATTTCTGACCCTTTTATCTGTTCTTGGTGGTGCACAAAATCTGTCTTCATCAGCTAAATACTGTCATTTACCTATTATGTGCAATAAATTAGGGCAGATAGAAGGATTTTTTGATTGATCACTACTTTCTGAGTCCTTTCACAGACTCATCTTGTTAAACATATTAATGCTGGTAAAGCCTTATCTCTCTTTGGAATAATCTTTTTTTCACCTCTGTAAACAGCTACTGATTATTAAAGTTATAAAGTTATTGAAGAGTGAGCATAGAAAATATCTAAACACCAGAAAATCTGGACAGGAGCTTGCTTGATCCTGTTCTGTATACTCAGTCTGTCACAGGTTGACAGGACTCAATACATGATCTGACTACACAACGATTTCTTCAGCAAGTGAGCCAAAGACATTGTCTTTCAAAGCAACTGACTAATTTTTTTTCTGTCTACGGACTTTAGGGTGTCAACAAGGAAAGCCCAATCTGCTTACAAACTGTCAGGTTGTTTGTAGATTTTTTCTGTTGGTTTTGAAAAAGAAAATAATGATATTAATTCACCCTTCCATCCCCTAAAATACCATTTGCATTAATATATAGGATTTTGAAAAGATATGAGTTTATTGTGACTTTTTATATGACAGGCAAGAATTCAGATAGAAAATTTGTGTATATAACATTAGACATCTCATATCATCATATAGTAATCCCAGACAATCTGTAAATGAAAGAATTCATTAGTGTGAGCATGAAGTAGAAGATCTTGTCTTACATACTTTGTCTTCCCTATTCTGCTTTCCACTTCTTCCCTTAGCAATATAGCTGTGATGCTCAGTGTGTTTTCCAACCAGAAAAATAGCTTGCATCATATTCATCTGTCATTTTTACATCTCTCTCACACAGATACAGATGAGTCCTATAGCTCTGAACTAAATTGGCCACAGAGGAGCACAGTACATGGATACTGCTTGCAGCCCAACACCACATGCATTATTCTCCAGGGTCAGTCAGCTCAGAGGTTAAGTGCTTCCTCCTCCCCGCCTCCCCTTCCCCCCAGATATTTTGGAATTGGTTGGATGTTGGGGAATGGCTGCGACAC
>VZTO01021700.1:3286-31951 GCA_013400615.1 Syrrhaptes paradoxus
TATATACTGGGCATGACGTGCATGATATGAAATAGATTATTGGCCCCTTTGGGTCTCGGTCCTAAAGCTAAGATTGAATCCCAAGCTAGCTATTGGGCTGTGCTTCCTCACAGCTTCTCCTGCACCTGCAGACAGCAGAGAACCTGAAAAGACCTTGGGCTGTCCTGGCAACAACTATAAACATCACTGTTATCAGCTTTCTTCTCATCACAGATCCAAAATACAGACGCTTACTAGCTTTTATGAAGAAAGTTAGCTGTCTCTCAGCTGAACCCAGGACAAGTGCGCTCCAAAAACATCACACAGTTTGGATCAAAAGGGGAACATATGAAGGCTATCCACAAAGCAACTGAATTTTCACTTCTTTAATCAGATAGGATTTTGACTGTTGGAGAGGCCACATATTATTATTATTTTCTTCCTTTCCCTTTATAAAAATAATCCTAAAAATACGTTTATCATAAATGTATGCACTTGCCACAGTCTGAAGTACTCTGATCACATAATCTCCAGAAAATAATAAAATAAATATATCTGTTTTAGTCTGTGGACTTAAAAAAAAAAAAGAATAAACCGAAGAACGAAAAACATTACATGTCCCATGAGGCAAACGTGAAAGGATGACTAAAGACAGATAGGAAATTTAAATGTCATATCACTTATAAATGTGAGCTCCTGTTAATTATGGAACAGGCAATGAAATGTGCTTTATATCATCACTGGAAATTTATGCTCAAAGAGGGCATAGTCACCAATTATACTCTAGGATGTACATGTCCATTCTTTCCACATAATGAGGGCCAAATTTCTTAGGCCTAACTAAGAAAAAACTGAACACATATTTAGAATTCTTTGGTTAGAAACATATTTAGTTCTAAATAGGACTGGATACTAGCACATTAGAAAGATATCTTTACAGGCTGTTTATGGTTAATGAAACCAAAATCACTTTTGGACCTGAAGCATATCTGTGTGTCTACAACATCAATATGATCAGCACGTCACTGCTGCACTGAATTGCCACACTGTAAGGTTTGGAGAGAATTCAGTCATCAGTTACGGCTGTCATACAGATTTTCACCTATGGCTTCTATTAAAATTTAGTTGCTTTAGGGCTAGACCTCCTTTTCAAAAGGTCAAGCCTTTCTCCAAGTGGAATTAGTACCTGTACTTGTACATAACACATGACTGCAAGCACAAATATTAACTGCAACATACAGTCATGTCACTTGTCTTCATAGAACTATGGCAATGACACAGTCAACCAGCACCTATTTCTTTCAGTGTGGAAACCGATGCTACATATCATGTCATAAATTTTTAGGCATCAGCCATTTCATTTTGCAGTATATCTTAATTGGATTTTTCAGATAAACTGCGCAAAAATTATGTATATCAATTTTCTTATGCAGTAATATTGAAGATTTATAGTATATGAGCTTACTTTTATCTTGTTCCTCACAAAACACAGTTGCTTATATAAAAGCACACAGAACTCCAATAATTTTTTGTGCACTTCAATTTTGCAAGTCCTTAAAGTAAAATTTGCGAATAATGTTGTTCTTCATGTGTTTATCTTTTTTTCTGTAAGATACTAAAGTGTTTTAAATTGATTCTGAAAACAAAAAAATAACCATTATTAGGAATTTCAGAAAATATATCATTTCAAATGGAAAATTAATTCAGCTTTAAATGGTTATTTTTATTAAACGGTTACTTTGGGATCATTTAAATAACATCCTTCACTAAACTAGGAATTTCTTAGCAAAAGCCTAACACTTGCTGGGGATACATTTGTAAGCATGTATTTGCACATGCAAATTTTACATGTGTGATTGGGTGCAAGATGATCATAGGAAACAGAGATCTGAAAAATTACTTATGAATGATCTATGATAAAAAACTGTATATCTGCATCAAAATCAAAGAAGCTATGTAAGTCAGAGAAGCAAGTTCATATATTACAAAATAATAGACGGTAATAGTATTCACTAAAAGGATCTTCTAATTTCTTGAGGAAAACTAAACACTGCTTCATCAACACATAAATAAAAGTTCTTCTAGGGTTCTCTTCTTGTTGATTGAATACAGGTAATGACTATGGAATAAAAGTTGTAGACCATATTTTTATCTGTAGTGATGTTCAGGATGTCCCTAAAAAAACCAATTACAAAAATGTGAGAAGTACCTTTACTGTGAGGTACCTCTCTTTAACGTGAGAATTTCTCAAATGTTGGAATTCCAAGGAAAGGTAAAATTTTGATTTACGAGGTCTAGTATTTCTAATCTTGGTACTACATAAGACCTGTTAAGTTTCAGTGAGACATCAGAGTGCCCATTGTAATCAGTCTCATAGGGGGATAAAGAGGACACAACAGTCACCTTAGTACTGAGGTTGCTTATTTTAACTCGTTAAGATAATTACTTTATGAATATCACACATATGGCCTTTCACAGTTTCAGAGTTACATATTTCATATGAAGACCTCAGGTGTTCACACACGAACATCATGTCTTAAAAAACATTTCAGCTGCCTGATCAGTACAGTACAATTTTGTTCAGTCATTCTTAACAGTCTTTAGGAAAACATTTCTAGGAAAAAGAGACACTACAATTGTTTGTGCTTTGTTAGAGTAAGAGATAAGTACTCCTAGCATTTCCTTAATAATGAAAGATTTACTCCATCTGTAGCTGCATACCTGGTTGTCACAAAATGTGGAGCTAGAACAGCAAATTTCTAAATTTTCACTCCAAGATAAGAAAATTAACAAAATGTCCTTTCTTCTTCAACCGTTTTCTTCCTTCTTTAAATACAACCTAAAGCTCTTCAAGAGTCTTTATACGCTGTGATGTAAAATATGAAATGAACATTAGGTCTAAAAATATTTAATAATGAATTTGGAATTAAATCAGATTTAGTATGTCAGCAGTCAAATAATTTGCTAATGGACAGCTCGCTGAATTTATGTTTAGTGCTCATCTAAGGACAAACTAAGTTTTGTAATACAATTAAAGGAATAGAAATGCATGATCACAATCTTATTAATATGTTAACCTTGTAAAAAATATTTTAGTATTGCAGGCATCTAACAAGACAGCTGAGGCAAGTTAATTAGATTTCAAGTGAGTTGCTAACTGTGCTAATTCATATTTTATAAGGTTATTAATTAAAACTCAACATGCTATAGCTTAAGTACACTATCTTACTATATTTTATACCAGCTCTGACTTACAAGTAAATTAAACAAAGCAAGTATAAAGGATTAGAACAGTGCAACTAACAATTTATTGCTTATATAGTAAAAAATATTCAGCAATTTTTTTATCTTTTATGTACTTATTACAACTCACAGAGGGCCCTTTTTATCAATTACTTAGTGCAACATACGAATTTTCTATGCAAACTTAAATATAGGTTTGACAGCACAAATATGTATATTAAGGCACTTCTTATTTTCTCATTTCATTCATAGGAGAAAACTAAATTATCAAAGGCAAGAGCTACAGAAAATCAAGAAATAATGCACTGACCAGTATTTTTCCATTAGGCTCATGGCACAAGTCACCAAATAAACCATTGTTTTTAATCTATCAATTAATTTATCTTCTTAGTCAATCAATCAATCAAAACTGCTGCTGGGCTTAGCACAGCAGCAGTAAATGTTATGCAGGTGTTTCCATTCATGACTGTAGCATGGAAAAACTCAGTTTATGGCTAGATGCTCTACTTACTTGCTAGATGCTATACTTATTATTTTACCACGTTCTCAGGTGGTAAAGATACAAGAAAGTGAGGAAGAAAAAAAACCCATCAATTCCCTTTAGAAAAATACAGTAGCACAGCTGCATCCTTCAGAACACCCACTTGGCTCCATGAAACTAAAAATCCTTTGATTTAGGTCAAGTAAAATCCTAATTCTGGACAACAGCATGAACCTGCAGATAAGCATAAGGCTCAATGTCTTCTTTATCAAACTGATCAAAGACTCTGGGTATTTCTTCTGTTTATTACTCTCAATGCTAAACCAACTGGCCTAGCCAGCTGCTCATTCGTTTTCCAGCTCACCATTCAGGTTGTGTAAATCCAGGAGGCCAGTGCCTCTCTGACTGCCCTGTCTTGGCAGGACCATCCTGCTTCCTTAGAATATGTCAACATTTTACAATTGCTTTGATCTGAGACTTCCCCAACAGAGGTTCCTTCTTGACAAGACTTTCTGGATAGCACTGCAAACTTACAAGTTGCGACAGTGCAGGCTTTTTTTTAAATTGTTTTAACCTGTGTTGCAAACCACAGCCCACACACCTCCTTGATGGTTTGTGGAGTCTGATTTAACATGCCTTGCTATAGCAAGCTTGATTTCTTGTAGCATTTTTGTTCCCTGCTATGACTTCAATGTCAGGATGTTGTTTACCTTCTATAACCTTCAGACTGAAATAGTAAGTTATTGAACTGCTCCACTTTTCCCTTCAGGGTACCATTTCACTCCTGTTCAGCAATCAGTCTGAGCCACAGAAACTGACTGGTTTTATTTACTGCTGGAGATTTGGCCTAGCTTTTGCACCTTTTACCACTATAAGTAGTTCCTATTATTTCATTCCTCTTCGTAGTTTTCCCACAAGTAGTCAGAAGGACAGAAAGGAACGAAATACACGAACCTCACCATGACCAGCCTCTCTGAGGAGATCAGAGCACTTTATGTACCTTAAAAGATTCCTCCTACAACTCTTCCAGATCAATGGACTGTTATCATCAAAATCAACCATAGCCATCGGTTCCTCTTCCTTTCTCTGTTTCAATATTTTTTGGTTTTGAGTTTGCACATTAGCTTTTATTTTTTTTTTAAAGACCCAAAGGCAGCTATTTCTGTTAAATTTCTCATATGTTTCATTTGTTCACAGATTCTGCTGTTGCCAGCTGTAAGGCTTCACAGCCCCTCCCTTTGTTCCCTTTGCTGAAGATAAAAAGCTGCCATTAAATGTAGTGTCTTCCTTGGCAGTGTTGTCCTTATCGCTTGGTAAAGAGGTCAGTATCAAGTACCACCCACCCCTAAAGCTCATGAAATATTCTAGATACCTGGCAGTGTTGCTGGCTGTCACACAGGCGGCAATGCGGGGAACACCCAGTGCACAGGAAAGTGAGGGGCTCCCCTGTGTTGACGCAGAAGAATCTAATTTCTGTTTTCTCTGCTGCTGCTGGATTTTGTGCAGGGCTTTGATTCAGCTAATTGTTTATCTTCCTCTATAAAAATATCTATGTTCAAAGTCTTAAACATTTTTTACATTTACTGATTACAAAGTAATACAGTTATAATGTATTATAACCATTAAATAAAACCTGAGTGTCTTCAAGTCCTTTTATCCAACCTATATATTTTTATGCACAATACAGGCAACTGTGAGCACAACATAGGTAATTATGCATTCAGTTGGGAATGTCCCAGTATTTACTCTGTCACCCCTGTGCAAAATTATTCAGTAGTTAATCCAATATGTTGTTGCAAGTAGCATGTACAATTATTTTATATATTTGTATATCTCTACATGGAAAAGCTACATCAAAAGCTTGTTTACAAAAATGATAGTGAATTATGCCTTGGCAATTAATTTTATTTCTTACATCCAAAACATTGAAAGCTCAGCAAGACACTACCCATAACAAAAATTTTCAAAAGAGTACCTTTTACCAACAACTAGAAACATATCTTCTGTTTTTCCCCTTAAGGAACTTCAGACCATTTGTGGCTCTCAGGAGGTCATCATGTCTGTAGGCAGAAAAAAATGAAGGGTACAAAAATTTCTAGCAAGAGAAACTTGCTCACAGAGCCTTGGTGGTGTACATGACAGGAGTCCCATTTAAATACCTCCATTAAACACTGCAGTACCAGTAAGAAAAGCCACCTTTTATACAGCTTGATGTTCAAGGGATTCTTGCCTTTCTTGGCAGGCAAAACTGAGCACTCTGGTGCCATTCTGCATCAATACTTTCTCTGTTCTTCAAAGTGCTCTGTTTGAGAAGCACAGGACAAGAAACTGCTTCCTCCAGAACCCCTGCATCTTCTTTGGGCCCCATATGGTTTTTGAAGTCTGCTGATAGAGCATATCACAGTGAGTGGCAAAGTTCACAGCTGAAAGAAACAGCTGCTACATCTTGGACTTGCCTGGATGGAAAAAAAATCTTATTTTCTGCTGTCATCATAGAATCACAGAATGATAGAATGGTCTGGGTTGGAAAGGACCTTAGAGATGGAAATGACCTTAGAGATCATCTAGTTCCAACCCCCCTGACATGGGCAGGGACACCTCCCGCTAACTGTTTATAGTTCAGAGTCAAAGCTAGGCTTCTAGGCTTTGAGCTTTTGCAATTAATCATATAGATTTTCTCAAGTAAAAGCCTCTAAGAAATCTATAGTTTTCATCTGCCTTTGTTTCCTCCAGCCCACCATCACTTTGCTGGCTTTGTGCCCACACTAAACTCTAGCCATCTCATTGCCATCCAGCTCCAACTATAAGTGGAACAGGGAGAGCTACTGAGTCTCTTGTTTTCTCATCTATGCAACCCTGAAACACACAGATGATATTTGCCCTTGTATATGGCTCCTCTTTTTTTAAAAGTACACTTTCTCTTACAGTAATATACAGAAATACAGAATGTCAGATAGATGTCCAGTAAGGACAAATAACTGTTGAAAGGGCCAGTCAACATCACTCACTTACCTCTGACTTATTTTTGCCAGCAGAAAATAACCAGCCTGAGGTCACAAAGTTTATTCTAAAATCGAGGGGTTTTGTTTATTTCTTTAGAACTTGCTTTCAAAACATGAAGATCACTGGTTTCTGTTGTATGAATTACTGAACACAAATATTTTATGTCATGCATTAGTGCAGTAGTTTTCCTTCCAAGCTAAATAAGCAAGCACATGGAAGGGTATCAGTATAATACTGCCACATGCAATAAAATACAGTGTTCTGAAAACTGAAGTGCTAGAGGGTTTATAAAATTTAAATATGTCAAATGTTAAAGGTCTTGCCACTCTTCTAATACTGTAGTGTTTTAAATTTTATTTGAGCAGTTCCAAATGCTGGTGTCCCAATGTTCACGTATTCTGAGAGCTACATTTGGTTTTGCTTAGCCTGGAACTTGATATCAGATCATTACTTTGGGCCCAAAGGTTGTGCTGTGATAGCTTACAGACAGCATTTCTGCATATGAAATTGGGGAGAAATAGGAGTGAAGTGGGAACACTAGCATGGAGTTCAGCATAGCCCTCTGGCATCTTGAACCACCAAACAAGTATAGAAAAAGGCTGGGTTTTTTTTTTCACTACCAGCTTGGGGAAAATATCACCTGGAATTTTATGTTTGAAACCTTGAAAAAAATAAACAGCAACAACAAAATTCAGAATAGTTTGACCTAATTTATAACTTCTAAATATTGGTTTCATTGAAGTTTCTCTATTAGTATGCAAGCCAGGTTCTCTTATCATTTTTACCCTGGTGTTTCTATTTCATAAATCATATATCAAGTTGATAAAGAGAAAGTCAGCACAGCCCTAGGAAAATTCAACAGGTTGTCGGCTTTTTCTTATTCAATAATTTATGAGAACAAGATGTCTCCATTACATAAATAATTCCTTTGCATTTCATTCAATTATGCTGTTCTTTTGGATGATTATTATTGAGAGAAAGCATGGCTTTTGAAGGGCAAAGTGGATGTTCTGGGTTGAAGAAATTGTTGAGCTCCAGAGATTAGTGATCTGTTATTAATAACTATCCATAGCACAGAAAGTACACATGCAGAAAAATACCTTGCTTGAAGAACAACCAGGATACACTGTGAACCCAAAAGTTTAGACCAAACAGAATAGGTCAGAAATCTTTCAAATACATACCTCCCTCCCTAGAAAATAGGGTTAATTGAAACCCAGACTTGCTGTTTACATTATTTACTTCAATCAGTGGTAGTGTGGCTACTGTGACTTTAACAGACGACTAAAAATAGCCAGTTGATAAAACCCAGTCTTTTTCTCATCAACTACATCAGCTGGACACTGCAGCCTCTGAAGCTGCTGAAACTTTTGCCCCTTTTCAAAGGGGCTGGTTTACTCCAGTTTCTTTTGGAAGGGGCACAAAAGGGGTGAGTTGGGGAAAGTAAAAAAAAAATTCCTTTACAAGATAATGGCCATTTTGTCTGTACTACAACATATAACCACTAAATCCTCCCACCTTCTACTGTCTCAATAATTATTATTCTTTGACATCGTGTTTCTACTATGCTGATCCTTTAACCTTCTGCTGAGTTAACATGCAAACACAGGAAAAATACACACAAGATCTAGTGATTTTTTTTTTTCCCAAGATCCTTACCAGCTGAAGAACTAGTTTCAGCACTCTTTCTTGATTTTGTTTTTCAGTATGAGTTCCTTCAAGTTGGACTTCTTTGTGCTGGTCTGTTCTATCTGCTGCCACTTCCCAGGCACTGAGTTCCATTTTATGTAACTTTTGTTTAGGCTTCTGGTTTAAAGCAGAAGTCTTCATATCAATTCTGTGTTCTGTTTCTCAGTGGATCATGCAGCAAAGGCTTTTGCATTTGGTGTCTTCTGCTCTATCTTTATGACTGTCCCATTATGGTTTTGCTACAGCAGGTGTAGATTCAGTTTTCCAGAATATCTGTATTCTCCAAGTTATCCTGCCACCTGATATGCAATGGGGAATACAAAAATTACAGGTGAAATTTGTCTGGGATCCATACATATTGTTGATAACAAATCTATTGTATGCACCCCAACAGCAAGAAGTTTTTAAAGAGTTTATCCTGGTCTGAAGTTTGATTCTGATTTGCTTCTAAACTCTTCCTGATGCGTGACTAAAAGATGTGCAAGCTCTGCTAATGCCATCTATCAGCTACTTGATGAATAAGCATTTTTCAAAAGTTTACTGTCAAGATACAAAATTAGCTGATAACTTGCAATACTATGCTGCCAATTTTACTTCTTGGTTCATCTTGCAGTTTCCTATATGCATCCTTGATTTGCTTTTTTGTCATCATGGTTTTGTGGGTATCTATTCCCCAAGCTAATTGCCTTAGTCAATGACATGTTTCCCCTGTATGCTCTTTAAAATGTGCTCCTCAGAACATAGCAGATCATACCTCATGGATTTCTGTTGCATCTGCTAAATCCATCAGGTTTCCAAGTAACTCCAAATGTGTCTGCATGCCAGAACTGAGATCGCATGTTGAGATTCCATTAACAGGGCATAGCTGCTAAGGTGTCATACAATTCTGTTTCGTATCACAGGTGACAAAAATCTGTGTATGATGACCAAAGAAAGACATTTTGTGTTCTTTTAACAGTAAAATTTTGTCTAGCAAATGTAGTCAACGAAGCCAAAAGGTTACTCATCATATCTTTAAACTGATGTCTATAACAGATTAGGTAGGCATCACCCTGCCCTCCAATGACTATATTGACTTGTTCTGCACCATGGAGATTGACAGCTGGTCGCTTGAATGTCATTTATGATTGGATTATATTAGGGATTGGATTAGAATTACAGATTAGATGGTAGTAGTCAGACTCCAGTTCTGTTAACATTTGATGATTTCACCTATGTACTGAGGACAGTATTAGAAATCCAGTGCTGTTTACTCTGCAACTGCTGACAACAAATAGTCTGTCAGCTGTACTTTGTGCCTCAGATCGCACAACCATTTAGATAGCTTACAGCTGATGGAGTTGTGCAGCCAGGGATGAAATCTTATGTTTGCCTAGGTTGCCAGATAACATGCATGCTGATGTGAGAGGTAACTGCCAAATTTGAGTTGTTGACTGTACTGATGTAGATACTAATGAACTATAATTACCATTCAGTTTTCCATATGTCGCTAAAGAATTTGTATAATTAACTCCATATTTAAATATGATTCATGTCTCCAAATTTAAATGTCTCTGCTGGATCTAGGAACTTTAACATTCTTCATTATTTCAATTGCTTTGCTAATTTCTTCAAGGTAGGGGGCTATGTTAATTTTATAGTACTTTAGATGATCTAATTCTTTGTAATTTCCTTATTCATAGTTTTTTGCTGTATCATCTGAGGATGTAGTGATGAGATATCAAAAAACAAACTAATTTTTTTTAAAAAAGTTGAATGTAAAAGAAGATAAATTTGCTCCAGTTTTGATGTTTCTAGATTTTTTAAATCTTAGAGTTTGATACCAATGAATTGGTAGCTGTTCCAAAATATGTATTATTTTAAAATATAAAAATAAAGATTTACAACAAAATAATACCGTTTATAATGTTAATTCGTAACAAAACATTTCAATTTTCCCAGCTTGAAATGCCACATTTTGACTTTGTGAAAAACATTTACATCTCAGAAATTCTCACAGGATGGACAAATTGCTTCCCATAATTTGACTATCAATGTTTCCATTCAGTCACTAGAGTAGTTTTCTTTCCCAACCAAAATGAGGGTGAAGGGACCATGATGTGCTCAAAAAGACAGAATAAATTCTTCCTAAAAACTGCTTAGCAAACCCTGATAAAACATGTTAGCTCGTGTTCTTTAACCATGTGGTTACCATATATGCTGACATTCCCAGATCATAATATTTCATTTTTTTTTCCTGAGTCAGTTACTCTGAGTTGACAAAGGCACAGATGTTGGGTTTTACCTTGATTTGGTTCCCCTCCCACTCGTACACGTGCGTCATATCAATGATTCAAATATAAGATTAATGCAGCTCCTCCAAAAGTGTATGTACGTGTGTTGCTTAACAGTGGCATTTTTTCCTTTTACCTGTGATCATGCACCCCAGAAGGAAGGAAGGATAGTTTAGACATATGTTTTCTATGTTACATGTGATCTATTGACACAACAGAATATTACCGAAAGGATATCATTGTACATTGCTTAAAATAATGTATTTCTTTAGTAAGAGCAGTGCACTCTTTGAACCTCATAATTACATGCACAATTGCAGGAAACAGATTCCATTAATATGGACAGCTGTATAAATATTGCAACAGAGTGTTTTGTGGGCTGGAAATATTCTTATAGGACCCATGGAGATGAGAGGACAGGTGAAACAAATCCACCTCCAAGATTCACGCATGCTGCCTTAGTGACAAGCTGAGACACATCAAATCCTTGAAAACCAAGTGTAAAGTTTAGATTAGTGGTGCCACTGGGTCCTATTCTATTTTTTAACAAAAATGATAGGCAGTCATATGACTTATGAGTACTAATAAACAACTTGACACTTACCAATAAAGATAAAGAATAACACATTAACAACTCTAGTGGTTGCCTGAGTGATTCTTCACAGCTTTCATAAAATAAAAGTAACAACATTACCATAACAAATATGTGTGATCCTAAAACAAATCCTTGCTTTCCAGATACTTTAGGAATTAAGATAAGTAATCAAGGAAAGAACACTCTTCACCAATCCAGTCTGAATTAAACATAAAAATGTGCAGAGTTTATAATTGTTTCAAACATTCCCAATGATACAGTCACTCAAGTCATTGAAAAGCAGCCTCAGTAAATCTGTGAGGCATTATGTGAACAGATTAGCAGAAGTTCTGACAAATATGGAAATACTGTCAATGGTACACTGACAAGAACTGTAACTGAGTGAGGATCAGATTGAATTACTGTAGTGTGGAGTAAATTAAATTGTGGAGCTTGAAGGAGACCTACCCATGTGTATGTAAAGTACATTTAACAGAAGGATCTCTTACTGAGCTGTTATCTAGACACTTACCAAGGTCTTGCTATAAACAAGATGGCAGCAGATGACTGGGTTTTACTTAAATTAAAAATCATGAAGAGTGAAATTCAAATGGCTGAATTTAACCTAAAAGGAGTATGAGTCACATCTTGCAACATCCATGCTGTTTGTAAACCGTATTTGCTATCGTATAAAGGCATTGCATCATTTTATGAAGATGATGGTAGTACTTGAGACATCGAATCACATTGATTTTCATTTTGCCTTTTTATTAGTCAGAAACTCCTGATCATTCTGACATTACTGCCCAAGAGCGCAGGCGTTCTTGTTTTCACTTTTGAGCTGAAAGGGTACATGCCATCTGGGCACCATTAGAGCCCTTTTTCCATTTTAACAGTATAACATATTAAACTCTGATTCTAAAGCTTTTATCAGTAGCCATTTTATGAAGTTACAACACTTTAAATTTGTACTTCATTGCAAACAGCTTAGATCCACTGAATAATTTTCAATACGATGTAAAGCCTGTCACCTTAGGAAAAGTTAATATGTTACACATAAGCATGCATTTTGGTACTCTTCCAAGGTCCACAATAGCCGAATTGTGTCTTTTGCCTGAGCTTAACTGAAAACAATGAAAAACCTTTACTTCAGAAACAGAGAAACTGCTATGATGAGAAATAAATTTCTGATTAATTTTCTTTTTTGCTGGAAAACTTTCTTCATCATTACTTCTTTACTTCTGTTTGTGTTTATGAAAAATTTAAGTCACAATGAGGTTCTTAACTGTTAAGAGTTAACTAAAAATATTATTTACTTGATATTTGTTTAGTACAGCCATCACTCAGAGCCAAGCCATCTATTGCAATTCTGCTTCACTCCAACTTTGCATGGTGTGAACTCTGTATAAGCTGAAAAATCTGGCTCATGCTAGAGCCTCACGTAAGGAGCAGCCCCCTCCTGGTTGGAAACTTTGGCTGCATTGCTTGAGATGAGAGAAAAGAGGGAAGGTACCACCTCTCTCCTTGTCAGTCATCTATTCTTCATCTACATGTGTCTCCCTGTTCTCAGTATTTAGTCGTTAAACTTCAGTTCTGGTATCGTCTCATTACAGTCAAACCTGTTTTCCCACTCCCATCAGCAGATGCTGAGTAGAGCTGAGGGTGTAAACCTTGGAAGACAAGGCCCTGAGAGGATTGTACACACACGGTGCACACTGAGGGTAGGTTTTATTAACAGGCATGAGGGGGAGAGTACAGTCAAGTGACAGCACTTGCTAGACTATCATACACTTGCAGTAAACATGGTTTAGCAATACTTGCCATACCTTGAGTATTTCTGTTCAGACCCAGCTAATCTGAAAGGGAAAACTGAATAGTTTCTCAGATACCGCATGTGGCAGCTTTTGGCAAATGCCCGTTTTGCATGGGTCAACAATGTGTATGTATCTTGAAGACTTGATAAATAAACCATTATTTATCGCTAAATAATGCTAACAAAATAATAACAAAATAATAACTCAAATTACTGCTAATACTGAAAACGAAAATTTGTGCAAATGACTAGATTCAGTCTTGTGATGGGGGTGCAGGAACACAACATATTTAGGTCAAATTCTCAGTTTTCCTACTTCAGACTTCCCAGATGACTTTTATAACTTTTTCATTAGTCTCATTTTTAGAAATATGTAACCCAATACGAACTTCAGAGCAACTAAACGGCAAATAATTGGTCTGGTTTTCATGACCACTGAGTACATCAGGGTCCTATTTTTGAAAATTGTCTCACTTATTTAGCAATAAAATAAAGGTGTAAAGAACATCTATCTTTAGGTGCACAGCACTACTTATCCAGTGTCCAGCTTAATACTTATACATTACCTTTACTACCCATAGTTTCTTGTAACATCAGTGTCACTTTTCTAAAAGATAATAGCTGCGAATTTCCATACCTTAAAATAACTTATTCAGAGCAGCTAAATAATACATTTCTCTCTCCTTCTGAAAATAAAACAAAAAATACAGAATGACCTGTTAAAGAATCATTTAAATACCTACATTCTTTGCATTACACTCAATCTAAAGTCATATATATTTGACATGGGGTTACAGGCAAGGCATTTCCTAGAAAAGTCCTTAACGTTTGCAAATCCTAAGCTATAACAACATATTGAATGCCAAAATATGCTATAAGGGATTGTTTGCTTCTATAGCCATAAGGTAGCAGTGGAATATTTTATGCACATTTTTTCCTACTGAGTTTCTCCACCTTGTAGCATGTGTGCTGAATAGTAGCAAGTGGAAGAGGCAGCTTGGAAGCATTATCTGTTTTACAGGTCTACATTGTCAAGGAACAGCAAGAAAGAGACACAGAACTCCAATCTGACAGATAAATCTGAACATATTTATTCCATGGCTTCCCACCTCTTTTGTCAGTGAGCAATACATAAAATCTGTTTCTGCATATGTTTCCCATTGAATTCAAGACCTGGTAATGCATAAACCATGGAGTAATTTTTTTAAGTCATTATTGCTTATCAAAAATTGATGAGAACAACTGTGTGTACTCTCCACATTTTATTTGATGTACAAACAGAGCGGTGGGGTTAATTGTGAGAACTGTTTACTTTTGAAGGGGGAATAACACCCACTCAGATGCTGCCTTTTTTCAAGCTGTGAAGTTTTTTTTTACTTCATAGCACATATGCCTTGCTACAAATCTGGCAAACGTAGCCACAAAAAAAAAAAAAAAACCTCACAACCCAAAATAATATCTTTTTTAAAAAAATTATTTTACAGCTTGCAATAGAAACTAAGAATTCATGTAAAATACATAGAGTTTTCCCTCTCTATGAAAGTATCAAAATGACACATTAAATACTGGCCTCCATGACTATGCTAGTATATGAACCTAAAGCTAGTCACAAGCAAGGAAAGGAAGCACATTCAATTTGAACTGTTTTCTGAACAAACTTTACAGTCCAATAAAACAGAAATCCACTTTAATAATATATCACTTATGTTAGATGTAGTGTGCAGGGCCAATAGCCTAAAACATACATTTCTCAACTGAAAGCATGGTTATTAAATATAATACCTGCCAAGAACTGTCCCAGTTGCATGCATAGTGTTTCTCGCCACTGTTTCCTCTGTAATAATGGCCTCTCATTTTGATTTACAGACATTTACCTAGGTCCCCAAGGTTGTCCATACTTTTTGGACATGAAATAGGCTTGTATTTTTGGCAAACTCTGAGTGTTTAAATGATCCTTTCTTTTTTCATATGTTTCTTGGCCGAAGTGGTAAATAGACCAAATATTAAAATGCATATTTTATAGTACATTGCTTACATAAATTTTGAGCCAGTCCTGCAAATATTTCTCCAGCACTGTTTAACTTTTGTCTGTTCTGGACCTAAATGACACTGCAGAGCATAAAGAAGAGTTGGATCACACTCATGAGAATTATGGGGTTCGCTAAGACTTTTTTAGCTTACAGTGGTGAGCACAAGGAGAGGACAAATCTCTTCTCAGAAGACATCTTGGAGTTGTTCAGCCTTGACAAAAGGTGGCTCTGAGGAAACCTAATAGCCTACCAGTACCTAAAGGGGGCCTTCAGGAGGGATGGGGAAACACTCTTTATCAGAGAGTGTAGTGACAGGACAAGGGGTAATGGGAAGCTGTGGATGCCCCATCCCTGGAAGTGTTCAAGGCCAGGCTGAACGAGTCTTTGAGCAACGTGGTCTAGTGGAGGGTGTCCCTGCCCATGGCAGTGGGGTTGGAACTCAATGATCTTTAAGGTCCTTTCCAACCTTAACAGTTTTATGACTTTATGATTCTTTGATTCTATGATCTGTGAAAAATGCAATGAAAAAGTAGAATTAGACCAAGTCAAAGCTCCATCCTGTCCTACTGAGGTGTTTTGCCAGCATGACTGAGAGAGAGCCCAGCAACAATCTAAACAACTCATCTATCCCCAGCCTCCCACCACTCATGACCAATGAATAAATCATTCACCTTCTTGAAGAATGTCCAGCCTTCTGGGACTACTTTGCCCTTCGGGACTGCTTTCCAAGGGACTCTGTCAACCAGGCCCCTAAACAGGCCAAAGTCTACCCTCTGGAAATCCGACACAGCAGTTCTGCTAACCCTTCTCCTTCCTTCTCTGAGAATCAAAAAACTCTACCATTTCATGATTGCTGTGCCCAAGATGGCCTCTAATCATCACATCATCCACAAGTACTTCTCTGTTTGCAAACAACAGGTCCACTGGGACATATTCCCTCTTTGGTTCACTCACCATCTGTGTCAGGAAGTTATCACCTTTCTCACACTCCAGGTACTTCCTAGACTATTTAATCTCTGTTGTATTTCCAACAGGCATTTAGTAAGTTGAAGTCCCCCCATGAGAACAAGGGTTAGTGACTGTGAGATTTCTCTCGGAAGCTTATAGAGTATTTCATCTGCCTCTTCATCCTGGTTGGGTAGTATATAACAGACTCCCACCATGATATCTGCCTTGTTGGCCTTCTCTCTGATTCTTACCCAAAAACATTCAACCCTTTCATTACCATTATCAAGCTCTAGATAGTCGAAACACTCCCTAACACAGAGGGCTACTACACTGCCTCTCTTTCCTTGCCTATCCCTTCTGAAGAGTTTATAGGTGTCCATTGCAGTACTCCAATCATGTGAGTCATCTTACCATGTTTCTGTGATTACAACTACATTATAGTTTTCCTGCAGCACAGCAGTTTTCAACTCCTCCTGTTTGTTGCCCATGCTGTGTCCATTGATGTAGATGCACTTGTTGGAGGACAAGCCCTAATTCCTACATGACTGTTCTCAGGCAGTTCTGTGGTTCCTAAAAGATCAATAACCCCAGCACCTTTGCTGCCATGTGGTTCTCCATCTACTAGCTCCATTGAGATGGCCGACTGAAGGACATTTCTATCACACCATCCCTCAAATATTGGCATGTCTCCTCCAGGTTTATATATAGTGAGCCTGGTTTTGTCCCAAAATTCTGACAGTGAAGTCCCTAACTACATCAGCATATGGAGAAGGGCAGCCTGTCTTCCTGCTTTTCTTTCCTTCGATATCCTTTGCTGAAAGCAATGTCTTGCCCTGAGTCTGACATTCCTAACAAAACCCCTTAATCCCGCACAGAGCTCAGCATCTGAGCCCCTCAAGCAGTCTCAGAATTTTCAGAGGATTCATATCTTCTTTTTGCAGTGGCCTCAAAATGTTTATGAGCTAACAGCTGCTTGCTCTTCTTGTCAGACACATTTCTCAGTCAGCGGCTGCACGTCTTCAGATTTAGATTCACCATGTTACCCAGCAGGGAGAAGTCACACGCCTGACTTCTTCAGCAATATTTGATGAAACTGAAACTAAAGCTTCTTCAGTTGTTGTTGCTTTTACAGCAGTTACATTTTCTGGCTTAGTGGTCCAGTGGATAAGGTAATGAATAGGGAGTCACAAAGAAAACCTACATGTCTCAATCCTATTATTTCAAATTACCTTATATTTTTCTTGGAGCAGTGGACACATGGTGTGGAATTCATCAGCTGTAATTAAGTCATCTGGAATTAGGCATGTAACTCTGAATAAGGCTCCACAGGTTTCTTTTGCAAGCAATGGAGCCACATAAGCACCTATAGGGCAATTCATTTCCTGGTAAAATATGTCCACAATAGGTTGCATAAACTGTTCTGTCCACTAGCCAAGGGATCTTATATCTGATTTTCAGAAATCTGAAGTTCCTCATGATGACTCTGATGCATGGTAATTCAGGAAATTATAGGAATTTGTAAAAATGTCAGAGCTGTTTGTTTATAATTCTTCACTGCACTCCTTTGAAAAAAAATTAATTATTTTGTTAAGATTCCACATTATCACTGTTATTATTTCCCTTGCTTTAATAAAGAAAAAATCCTCATGGTGTTTGTTGATATGAAATGCTTTATATTTGCAAAACCCAGCATATTTGATCTGCAAAACTACTCACACAGAGAAGTCAAAAGCTGGTGGCGATATAAACTAAATGAAGGAAACTCAGGAAGAGCTGTTTCATTGAAAGGGCTCTGAGCATATGGAATAAATAGTCAAAGGGAAGGCTGAGAAGTGTAAATGAGTTCAAGAGAGCCTCAGATTTCCTTCTTGAGCATGAAAGGGGTCAAGCCATGGATCGAAAGACAGGAAAGTGGGATTAAGGTAAACGAAAAAATGCAGACATGCTGGACCAGATAACGTTTTCCTGTTTGTAAATCTCATGTTTTCAACAGAAAAAAAGTGACTACACAGATGGTCTGTGTTATTCCCACATCCTTTGAAATTAAGTTTCCAAAAATGTCACGTTGTTCCGTATCCTCTTGTGTAGCATAAAGTACATACACTCTTTTCCAACATGTTCACATGCATTCTTACTGTCAAGAATGGTCTACTTCATTAGCCATCACCATGGAAAAATATGTGTAAGAAGGGAGATATAAACATTAATAGCATCAAATTTTGCTGCTGAGATCTGTGTAAGAGAAGGCTGCTGGTGTCTTACTTGCAGTGTGCCCACATTAGCAAGCAATTTAGCCCCAAAAGAATGAATCAATTGGTGCTGAGGCTGCTGTATTTTTGGTCAGTGCAGTTCTGGGGTTAAAGCTGTCTGAATGTCTTTCAGCTTGGATACTAAATAACTTGTTAAGCCTTGGAAGACATTTAGTACAGAGCAGAACATCCAGTTTGGGTTGATTTAGAAAGAATCTACCTAATACGTACCGAAGCAGGTTTGCAAAGAGAATTAACATGGAGGGTCTCTATGCTGCTACTTCAGACAAAAATGTGCATGGAGATGCAGTCTTCATTACTCAAGTTCATGCTTGACTAGCTCTCTTGGACGTTCTGAATTGCTCTGTCTTACCAGACACTGTTTCACTGTGGAAACTGCCTTTTGGATCCTGTCTGATTTTCATAACAATATTAAATTAAAAGAACAGAAAGCATTTCAAGAGCTGGAGTAATCCTACAAAGCAGTCCCACTTTTGGGTTGCGCTGTCCTCCTGTTCTCAGACTGGTTACTGGCAATGGGTCCAGTCTCAAAGCTCAAGAGTAGGATGTAGCGATTCATCCAGAATTTCTTCTGTGGGATCTGAGCAAGCAACCACTTCATCTCTCCTCCTCTGTCCATTCTCATGGGATAGGTGAGAAGGAAATATGTTCCTTTATGATAGCACAGACCAAAGGATGTATGCAGTTCATGACCACTAGGAAAAAACTCAAAATAGCAAGAGCTTTAACTGAAACTAATATAATAGTATTTTCCCTCTGATAAGATTGCTTGAAACTGCTTTTCTTTGTCACAGGCTCAGTTTTTCTTTTAACTTTTATTTCTAAGTCATGGACACCTTGTTCTTCATCACCCCCCAAGACATACACAGACACACCACTACCTGACACTTCTATACAGTTTATAAAGTGCTTGGTAGGAATTATGTGCCTGGACAAACCCAGTCCTGTGCTCTGGCTCCATTTGGGCCCACTGCCTCCCAGTAACAGTGCGACATACCCACTCTGCAGCCTGCAGCAGTCCCTCTTCCAATAAGAGGGGAAGGTTTAGCAACAGGAAAGAGATTTTCTGCTGTGTTTACAGCACTGAAGAGTTTCAGTGAAGCACAGATCCCAATTCTAGACAGTTATGGGCAAATGATCAAAGCTCCAGTAATGCCCTGGGGAGAAAGAGGACATGGCTTTACCTTTGTTCCTCTCCAACTTAATGTGGGTGGCACATGTTCAGAGATAAAAGAGCCTGGAGAAGTCCATCACCTGATTTCCTCCACCACCTTCCTTTTCTACCCTTTTGTGAAGAGATGACACCAAAACATATGTTTGTTGTGTTGGAACATGTTCATGTTCAAAGGCAGCAAGTGAACTGAACACCAGGAAAGCTCAGAGCCTTTTGAAGAGTGCAATTTCCTCAACAGAGCGACTTTGCAGTTAGGGGGGTTGTTCTTTAGCAAAGTTTGTATTATATGAGAGTCAGGTCCAGATCATATTGCACTATTTCACAAAAAGTCCTAAAACTAAAGTAAAGAGAGTAAGGGCAGCTCTACCAGACTATAAACACTAGCCTAGTAAAGTTTATAAAAGAGGCCAAATACTGCTTTAAAAAAATAAGACATAAAACCTACAAACCCCCCAAAGACTGAACTCCATAAAATAGGACTTCACCTTTGTTGTAATCCAACCTTATTTCATACAGTCTCCAGACATTTATGAATACAATTTGTGTTTTTTAACAGTCCTGAGATGTACATCGGAACTCATCTCTGTGGCTAAGCATGTGCACATTTCTGACTGCAATTCTTGAGGATTTTTAAACAGAACTTTTTAATGTTCAAAGCTATTCGTACACCTTATGTTGATACTATACACATACTATGTTTGTATGTTTGTTTAGAAACTAAAATTGTTAACAAAAACTCTGTACTATAAAGAAAATCAAATATGACTGATGAAAAGTATCTAATTAAATGTAAGGAGGCACTTCATGGTCTCCTCTTCCCTCACAAAATACAAAATGGACTTTAGTCTGAGAGGAACATTAGGCTATGTTAGATTGCTCTAAGGTCACTAAATGGTTACATTTGTTCTTTCTTTTCTTAATACATTGTCTCTGCCACAGTGACTGCTTGGTGTTTGCTGGTATACCACATGGTGCTCCACCAGATGCTGGTCTGTCAGACAGAGTGGCACACAGTGGCATCATCAATATTTTCATACATAGAGTTATATTTTTCTTGCACCCAGACACCTGTACTACCAAAAGGCTGTTCTTGTAGCTGTTTCTGTGGCTTTCTGTTCCCTTCATTTGAGTGCAGCTGGGAGCACAAGGGGTTAAGTGACACTGCTCATACCATGTCTCTCTCAGTGGCAGGGCAGGAGGTTATACAGCAGGGATCTCATAGGAGGGTGAATGCTTCTCCTAATGAGGTGAAGCTGATGGCTCTAATACAGTGGAACAGCTGCAGCGAACTCTTTCCCAGCTCAGAGTCATACTGAGATCAGATTCAGCATATAGCAGCTTTGTTTTCTTCACACGCTGTAATTATGATTGATTTGCAAAAGATGTAAAACTCTTCACCTTTTTATAATAAGAGCTTTAAGTTTGTGAGTCATTGAGGAAGGGGGTTTTGGTGCTGTTCCAGCAAGGACTAGCTCCCTTCCGCCTCCTCAATCTTCTTGGCTGACAAGGTTAATTTCCCCTTTTGCTGCAATCTCCTTAAAGTGCTGGGAAATCTGGGTGCTGGTAGGGACCAGGAATCCTAGCTTCAAGTTTTTACTCTAGTGCAAACACATCAGCCTGCCTTGTTCCAAATGCAGATGATATATAAAACACAGATACGAAAGACTCCTGACTTTTCTGCTTCATTCTTAATAATTCTCCCATACCCATTAATGGCCCTATACTAGACTTCATGGCAGATATAAGCACGTGATTTGCTGCCTGTGAAATTTTCAAATTGCTTCCCTCAAAGCTAAAAATTCATCACAAAATACATGATTACCCAAAATCACCAGCTGGCTCTGCTGTGGTTGTGCACCCCACTGCCCAGACATTTAGATCATCTCCCTCTCCTGGGTGCCCAGAGGTCAGGAGGCGTCCATAAGGCATGTATTGCACCAGTGTGTCCTTGGGGCTTCTCGACTGGTCTGGACAGTTGAGAAAAACATAGTTTAGGAGTATTCCCACACAGATGTTGGGTTTCTGGAAGAAAACAAGCTGGCTTTCAGTCAGCCTGCAGACTCAACGGAAGCACTCAGGACTCTGTACCTGCCCACAGAGACCTGCCTGTAGAAAACAGTCAGTCCCTACTACTATTAAATAGTCTTTAGTTGAATTTTTCATAAGAAGATCCTTCTTTCTATTAAAAAAAAGAAATAAAAAGGAATAAGCCTTGGCAAGTAGCACACACAAGTTTGGAAGTGCTAAAGTAAAAGCTCCTATTATGAACAAAATTATTTCCCTGAATTTAAGATTGTTATTCAGTCTTTAACTATGTGATCATGAAAAGTATCCAGAGTACAAGGATACAGAGCAGGCAGAGCAGAAAACTTCAAGACAATAAATGATAATTTTCTTTCTGGTGTGTAAGCATCAGATTAGACCAGGACACAAACTTTCCAAAACATTGCTTCATTTGGACCGCTTGATTCTGGCATCTCCTAACACTTGCTGATTTGACACTGCAAACTGAACACTCTTTTGATATAATTTCTATATGTATTATTACATAAAACATACTGTCTGCTTAACTATATGTGCTTTGTGATTTAGCGAAGAGGCCAATTTTCCCTTAAAACTATAAGACAAAATAATGACATTACTGCTGTGTTAAAACCACAGGATACATCCTACTTACTATGACACAGTTTTGTCAATTGCAAGGCTCAGTAATATTTCTAAATGTAATGGCAGCTTTCAAAAAATATTATTAGGAATTTTTGAGGGAGGTAATAAATAAATTATAACTAATAATAATGTTTTCAGCAAATTGTTGACACTTAAAGGAATAAAAGCTGTAGAGCCAAATTGAACCATATGCTTTTTGAAAAAGCAGTTTCACAAGTGGAAACTCTATTAGTATCTCTGTAGGTTATTAGCAGGATTTGTTCTGCAACTAAACTTATTTGCTGTATTAGATTAGATTCAGTTGTTCATTATATATGGAAGTATGCACAGTTGTCCAGTATAGGCTGTCAAGTCCATAGAAGCTAAACCAGTATTTTCACTACTTACTATTTAAATATGGTGTTTCTTAGTATATGTTTTTCATCTGTAGTTTTCCCATTGCTAAAAACTGATTCTGGAAGAGAGGACAAAAGTGCATTGGCATAATTTCCTTTGCAACTTCACAAAGAATGAGATATGTGCACTAACAGCAGAGGGAATTAAAACTCCATACGCAATCGGAGACCTAATTCTGTGAGATTGTCACCATCCTGACTTTCCTTACACGTTGGCAACTAAGGTATAAATTGTCGCATAGGTAAAACTTTGTTCAATTTGAAATGACATGTAAAGGTGACGCTAGCTTTCAAGAGTTCTCCTGAGAGAAGCAGCAGCTGAAGCTATTGTACCCCAGCTGCCAAAGCCCAGGACTAGAGGAGGGCTGAAAAATGTATATGACATATTGCTGCTTAATGCATCTGAACGCTGTAATTGGGGATATCCTGGCAACTGGGTCGTCTGATATTTCCTTTGTTGCTTTGTGCCAGCTGATAAGGATATAACAGACAAGATAGGACCCAGAATGAATCCTTCATCTGAAAGAACCAGTTTTGGTTTTTTCCTACCTTGCATTTTATCTCTCCCTCCTATAACTATGTTGATATCAAAAGACAACAAAGCTATTTTACCAGCATTGAGCTAGTTGTTTTGGATTGGAAGCCACGAGAGATGCACGAGTCTCATCAGTTGCACACACAGGTCTCAAAATTCTCATTGGAAGAATGGACTAAGGCACACTCTGTGTAAACCAGAAGACATGTTAAATCCCAAACAATATATAGCTTCCTCTTGAGTATGTGCTTTAAACAAGTCTTTCGATGATTACTTTGCTATGTCTGTAAAAAAAAACAAACAAAAAAAAGCCCCAACAAATGAAGAGAAAACAGATAGAAGTGGAAAAATCAGCATTTTTTTATAGGTAGTTGAAAAAAGCTACTACCCACTTTCAAAAGAGCAAAAGTAGTTCCTGTAGCTTCTGGGATGAATAGAAAGAATGTAAAGCTACTTCTGATTGCTTTGCTGAAATCTTGCTCTTGTAGAGCTCCTTAAGGACAGACTTGGTGACACTAGTATAAGCTATTTCACAAAGCTTTTGTAAATTAGTTAGACGGAATTTATACTTTCAGAGGCTGACAGATGACTAGCCAAGTCTGAACCTGGAATATTCACAGCTAAGTACAAAATGGTCATATTTTACCTATATAACCTGGCTTTTATTGAAAGTACCCTGGTTGCACACAGAAGGGTGTGCACACACTCTCCCTCTGGGGAGATTGATTCAGTCATGCCTGATGCCTCACTGAACTCTGGAGCCTGCGGAGACCTGCCAAGGGCTGAAGTACAGCCAGTCTCAAGCAAGGATGAGCTCTGCTGGACAACACTGAGGAATGGGATGGGGTCAGAATGCCAACTCCGTGCTCCTCAGGTCACATCTCAAACACTAAACTCTATTGGTGAAGCTATCACTGCAGTGAGGCCAGGAGCCTTGTCAACTATCAGATTTTCACGGTATTAAGATAATATATTGTTGTTAAACGATAAATATCTTCTCCAGATTAGCCTTATATTTAAAGAGAATACACTCTAAGAAATCGCAAAAGAAATGTAAAATGCCTTGGAGTGGGGGAAGTCTCGACCTAATTATTGTTAGGATTCTGTGTTGTTTTAATACATCATTGGAGCTGTCTTTTCTTTCCTTCTTTTCCATGCTTAAATTTAGTAACATTGTAAGAGAACATCATAATTCTGCTGATACAGAGGTCCTTACTATCCCTTCCTTTTGTCCTGGCTAAGCTACTGTGGAGATTCATTTCTCACTAATACCTCTGCATGCGCAATTAACAGCTGATGCAGAATTCCCTTGCCTGGTTTCTGCTGACATTGAATAGCTACAGCTCATAACTCCAGACCTGGCTCCATTACACTGCTGGTTGTTAATCTGAGCTCATATTAGTTTCAAGGTGTTCTTGCTACATTAGGAAGACCTTTCATCTAATTCTGACAATTCTTGGACCTTCTTTTTTCCATAAATCTCTCATTGAAGAGAGATTCATTTGTGTGAAACAAATGCAGGATAGCTGCCTATATATTTGGTACTGGTTTGCTGTTGCTAATTTCTCACACTGTCAAGAAAACATTGCAAAAGAAGGCAAGACTGCTTCAACTCTTCAAGTGAATGGTCTATTTTCCATCTTTGTCATTGCAAATTACAACATTTAAGAGCCCTAGTGATGTGTGGGTGTAACAGATAGGACAGTCAATATGATTTAGTTGCTGTTAAAAGGACCCCATTTCTACTTCCTTTACAAACGAGCTAATCCACTTCCAGTTGCAAACAGAGGTATGAATACTACCAGAAATTAAGGAGTTAATGACATGTCATGAGAATTCATTATTTCTCATAGACTTCCTGACAGATTCCCAGATGGTGTTGTACAGGTACAGATGCAAACATACTGGAGAAAAGAGCAGGGGAAGGTAGAGGGGAGCAGGCAGAGAGCAAACAGCTAATCTGAAACCTTTCAGAGACTCTACCTATCATTAGCATTGCCACAGGGTTTTTTTTTTTTTCCCAAAGGGCCGGAAAAGACTAACACATTAAAATTTTTAGTCTTCTAATCTGATCTAAGGGGCTCATAGCAACAGACAAATCTCTCCTAATTGTCTCTAATAAGTTAAATAACATGAGGACTAAACTTTGTTGGAGACATTCCAGAAATTTTGATTTCTTCATTTCTGCCTGCTCCCTTATGATGGTAATTTCTTTTTATCTGCTCTTCATTTGTACTGATTACTTCATTTACAAATTAGAGCTGTACTTTTACTGGTTGAATGTCAGTTTCTTTATAGTTAGGGCTCTGAAAACATTCCAAAACCAAGTTCTCCCAGGCTTTGTTGGGTTTTTGTTTGTTGGTTTGCAACAGTGGAGGCAGTGGAAGGAGGCTCTTTCTCAGAAGTACTGGGAGTCCTGCAAAGCCCTTCTGCTCTCCTTAGGAAGCCTGGTAACCACAGCTCCTGGGCTCTGCACAAGCTAATGAGGAAAGCTCTGCTTTTGCAAAACATTTAGAAATCCTTCTGTAATAAATGCTCTGTGTGTGTACATATGTGTGAATATGAAAAATATACTTGTTGCATGCTCCATGCCTGTTGAACCCATGTTTCAACTCCACAATCTCCTTCCACTTCCTAGGCAAGCCCTGATGGTTGCTATGCACAATTCTGTCAGTGTTATTGGCACTTCTTAACCTTTCTGCCCGCACAGTTACAACATTCTTGGATCTAGTATGTACAGAATGGCAAACTCCAGGGCCTATTTGCTACAACATCACTGTTGTTGTTTTCAAACAGAAATTCAGATGGGAGTGAAATCCTTTAGGCTTTTAATGAGTTTCCAGAATTATCTACACCTGCAATAATTCTCTAGGGTTAAAGAATTGAAATAATTATTGACCTCAGTCCATTTCTTTTTTTTTTTTTTTTAAATTCAGATATAATTATTTCCTCAGCTGTCTGCACACAGCTATTCCTGTGGAGATTTAGATTTCCTGACCTTGGTCCACACATTATCTCTTACTATGAATAAATTTACTCAGAAAGCTGCTCACTGCGGGAGTATCATCACCCCAATTTGTCTTGACAGGCGTATGCCTATTGAAAACTTCCAGAAATTTAGCCTGAAATTAATGTTAAGTTACAGGTATTGAAGGAATTACATCAGAACCAATGGAACCCGAGCAATAGAGTACAAATGCTGGTATATAGAATCATAGAATCATAGAATGGTTTGGGTTGGAAAGGACCTTAAAGATCATCAAGTTCCAAACCCCCTGCCATGGGCAGGGACACCCTCCACTAGACCAGGTTGCTCAAAGCCTCATCCAGCCTGGCCTTGAACACCTCCAGGGATGGGGCATCCACAACCTCCCTGGGCAACCTGTTCCAGTGCCTCACCACCCTCACAGCGAAAAATTTCTTCCTAATGTCTAGTCTAAATTTACCCTCTTTTAGCTTATACCCGTTACCCCTTGTCCTCTCACTACACTCCCTGATGCAGAGTGCCTCCCCATCTCTCCTGCAGGCCCCCTTCAGGTACTGGAAGGCTGCTATTAAGTCTCCTTGGAGCCTTCTCTTCTCCAGGCTGAACAACCCCAACCCCAAAATAATTGACGAGTTCTCAATTCTTAGTTATGAAAAGATTAAAACCTTGGAAAACATGTTAAACTGGTTTTAAGCATAACAAGGAGAACAAAAAACAAGTGTCCAACTCATATAAAACACACTATAGATAATAAATTCACCTGTAACACCGTCTGAGTACCAATGGAAAGAAGACCACAGTGTAGTGTGTGTTAGTGTATAAAATATAGCAGACCCAAAGTGGGGAGGAAACAATCTTCACTACCTATATCATACTCTTCCCAGAGAACTCAGGACATTGCCAACTCCCCAGAAATCCTCCCCACTTTTTCCTCCTCCTTCTCAAGGAAGATTGCACTGGCACCTTTGGGCCCAGGGCAACAGTGGTCGGGTGAATATAAGGCCAGAAAAAGGGAGAAGGATTACATCTTCACAGGGACCATACACGTATTTACCTAACAATTTTAACTGCATTATTAACAATTCCTATTCTATAAAAAATAGCTAATTTGGACTGTAAATGTTACTACCATTTTGAATGGATTAATTGGAATTTGCAATTAGTAAGAAATCAAGGAAGAAATCAAGTGTGTTCTTAAGAGCTTCATTAAAACTACCCACAGTCTTCAAAATAAAGGAGAGATATGTTTCATTGGGAGATATTCAGCAAATTTTCAGTCTTAGTCTTATTTGTAGAACATATTGAGGGGCTGAATTTTACACAGCCTTGTATGACTAATTGATTCATCTATCCTTAAAAAAAACACACCTCTGATATTTTCTGCACATTTCACTATTATCCCCACATCCCTTTATTTTGGAATTTACACCATGTTATCTCCCGGTGCTCTTCACATAACTCTGTGACCAACACTAAGGCCTGTTTTGCTTCATATCGAGGTTGTCACTCACTTCCATAATTATTTTTTTGAAAACCTTGATACCATGAACTGCTGTCTCTGTTCCCCTCCAAGCACTAGGACTGTTCAAAGGAGAACAGTGTTAGGATTAGTTTAGCAGCAGTACCTTTTACTGATAAGCTAAGTTGTTTAAACTGTGTGGCAGAACCAAGACCTCTGATGTTTCCAGTAATGTATTTGCTTTTCAGTCTTTTTATGACCATGTGCCAATAATTTAATCAGGAATACTCCGATTCTGGCATTTCTACTCTTCCTTACATTAGGAAGGCAAACTGGGACTACCATGAGTTAAAAGCAGAAGAGCCCAAAAGAATCACCTAAATAATTATTGACTTCACTTCTTAGTACAGATCTCCATAAACCTTGCCTTCCCCATGATTAATTTCTCTGCTCTTTGGCAATCCTGTCACATTTGCAACACCAGAGAGACCACTTACTTAGATCTGTAAGAATTATTGTGAGGACTCATTCATCATTTAGATTTGTAAGCAATGCAGCTAACTTTTCTTCAGCTCCCTTTCCTTCTGTTCCACTTCTAACTTTATGCAGTTTGTGCTGAACCTGCAAATACCCTCCAAGCTCAAGGCATTCTAATGCAGGTGCTTCACTGCTTATGCATCCTGCAATATCACTGTGGCTGCCCTGGAGAGATGGTGATTGCTGCTTTTTCAGCCCTGATGGCAGGCTGGCCTATGAGAGGTACAAAGAAGCAGTTTTTATAAGGCTGTTAGCTGAGGTTGTAGCTGACTTCAAAAAGGAAAATCAGAGAAGCACTCTAGTTGTGTCTGCAAAGTCGTGGTTGGTATCTCAGACTGAACTGGGAAAAAAGACCATGGGGCTGGACACAGGGCTGCCTGTGTATTGCCATATATTAATTTGGCACCATCTATTCAAAAACTTAAATTGCACTTAGTTAAGCATTAAATAACTAAGTGTGAACTGACCAACAACCCCACACCTCCTGGTCACCCAGAGGAGTACAAATTAGAATTAACAGTTGTGAAAACTCATGATAAGGGAAAGAAGAAGATTAGAGGGAAAAAACATAAAACAGAGACAAAACTTTCTCATTAAAAAAAAAAAAAA